>CABFKP010038174.1:0-13545 GCA_901779475.1 Panagrolaimus davidi
CCTTTGGCATTAATTCAAATACATATTCTAAAGGAATTACATCATCATAAGAAATTGTGTTAGGTGTAAACGAATATGTTTCAATATTTTTTGATTGTGATAAAAACTTTAATTCGGAATATGTGATCTTACAACAGATAAATAACCATTTAAGATTACATTTTACAATTTTAGGGATTATTTGGTTAATTCCATTACTAATGATAAGGTCTTCGGTAAGCCACAATCGGTAATTTATTAAGTGTAGATCTTTATATAATATTTTTACGCCGTATGAATACATTGGTATCATTGTTGGAGGTTTAATATGCGGACGGAGTGCAGAATCATATACACCAAAGGAATGAATTATAGAAAGTTGGTATTTTGAATAAAAGTATTTACATGTTTTATACAATTTTTTTAATGAAATATAATTTTCACACAAATAGAAAATTATCGGCTTAGGAAGCGAAAAATATTGCGGAATTATTTCTTCAGCCATTTTTTTAACCAAACAACAAAATAAGTTAATTTAATATAGACAGTTCTCTATCCGATAATCAGACTAGAAAAGTCCCAACAAGAAAAACCACAAGAGGTAACCTATTGCGCTTCAAGGAATTTAATGAGTGGCCCCCCAAATTTTGTGAGTCTTTTTACTTATGTTATTAATACAAAGAAAAATTAGGCCTTGTATTTTTGGGGCTAAATCGAGATATATGTGCCAATTTATTTTGTGGATGCAACATATAGACTATAATTCGGATGAACAAAAATAACCCCTAAGAGACAACTTTTAAAGGCATTTTTTGGTATTTAAAAATAAAAAAGCGTATTGAAAATAGATAAAACCTTTATTAGAATTTTTATCAGCGGGATTAAATCAGAATATTATTAAAACAAGAGATTATTAATGATATTTTGCGATTTATTAGTTTCTATC
Organism: Panagrolaimus davidi; assembly: GCA_901779475.1. Classification (NCBI taxonomy): domain Eukaryota; kingdom Metazoa; phylum Nematoda; class Chromadorea; order Rhabditida; family Panagrolaimidae; genus Panagrolaimus; species Panagrolaimus davidi. The sequence continues at coordinate 926 of CABFKP010038174.1, forward strand.
CAATTTTACCATTTCCTATCCTTTCAGCATCCTCATCATGATTATCTGTATTTATAGAAGGCTTAACAAAAATTGTTGACACTTATGATGATGATCATTTTAAAAGTGAACTCGTCATCATTAAACTATCTGTCATTTTCGTATTATCATATCTCTGATTCGTGCCAAATTCAATAATAGTATCTGTTTTTTCTATTTTAAAAATCGACAATTTTTTATTTTGTATAAAAGAAGATTGACAAAGTTTCATTAAAACAGAAAAAAATTTTCTATTAAATTTTTATTTTTTAGCTAATTGTTTTTTTCCTTTCATATTAGGGATCGGATACCGTACCGTTTTTCGAAAAATGCGGTAACGGTAGATACCGCTTTTCCAAAATTGCTGCGGTACGGTATTGCGGTATTTTTTGCGGTACTAAAAACCTTTGCGGTACGGTTTACGGTAAAATACCGTTACCGCTACCGCGGTAAAATACCGCGACAACGGTACGGTATCCGATCACTATTTAGACTAATTGTGGTGAGTCACCACAATTAGTCTAAAACTTTACAGGAAACTTCTTTTTTTTAAATTTTTTTAAATGTTTCCTACAAAATGGAATTTTTGTTTTTTTTTTCCTAAAAAAAGGTTCACGGTACGGTACTGCGGTATTTTTTGCGGTACTAAAAACCTTTGCGGTACGGTTTACGGTAAAATACCGTTACCGTTACCGCGGTAAAATACCGCGACAACGGTGCGGTATCCGATCACTATTTCATATTGGCTAATATTTTAAGCATGATTTTTCGCACAATTTATTACATCCAAAAGGATCTGCATTCGGGGGAAATAACACTTGGCGGAAATGACACTTGGCGGAAAAAATGACACTTGGCGGAAAAATTTGACTTTTGGCGAAAATAAAAAAGTTTAAGTTTACTCACTCATAAGTATAACAAATTTTCAATTGTAAAAACGGATGAGCAGTTCATCACCACCATTTATTATAAGAATCCATTGACAAAGTTTTATCTTCGATACCATCTATTGTTGGAAATCTTCTTTTTTTGCGCGTCTTAATTGAGCTGCAGCAGAATTTTTATTTCCAAGAGCATGATGTTCAATGCTTAGCCAATAAACAATAAATAAAAACTGCATAAAATATTTGCAGGTGAAAGCATATTAATATTTACAAAAAACTGTTGAGATGATATAGAATGTGTATTACCTAAAATGGCAATAAAAAAATAAAAAAATGAAAAAAAAAAACAATGCCAACCCATTTTTTGACTCAACAAAAAGAGTGGAACTGATTCCAATGTGAATTGAAGTTTCATTTTTGAAAAACATTGTCTTTTAAAGATTAATATAAACAAGTATTTTTCAAATATTGCAGAGGCTGTTCTTCTATTTCAAATTTCTTGAACTTTTTTGCTATATCTATGATGGACAAAAAATCTTATGCATAAGTATTTCTGCTATTTTAAACAAGCATTTTTAAAATTCCAACCCAAAAAAAATCAATAAATCCAAAAAAGAAAAAGTTATTAAAAATAAACTGCTTGTCATTTATTTTGCCATTTGGGGGGTATTTGGGGATAAAAAATGTTGATCTTTACAAATATTTTTGAAAGCTTATAAATATCATTTCACATTTTAGAAATTTTCGTATTGTGTTTAATAATAGCAAGCTTTCTTCATAATTTTCTAACTGATTCTTATATCGGATGAAGACGAACAAAAGCTAATTTATAACTGCTCAGGTTTTTATCTTCTTTAAGATAGATACGTGCATAGACAATTTGCGACTTTTTGTTTTTCTATAATATTACACTGACCGTTCATTTTCGGGCATTTATTTTTTATCTAATCTGACTAAGAAAAAAATTCTGCATCGGAATATTGAGGAACTAAAAATTCGACTGAACAAATTACGGTAGTTTCATTTTTTCTTTATGAATTATCATTTTTATCAGCATTTGACCTAGTAATTTTTTTTACCAATTCGTATTAATATTAAAATTCTGCATTTTTTTGGTACCAAAATTATCGCATTTGGAGAAGTATGAAAAAACCTTGCACGTGGCTACTTTTAAAAAGGCAAACTTAACAAAAACATACTCTGACTAAAATAAAGTTCTGTATCATCATAAAATTTGTAAAGCTGAAACTTTGGATGCTTTTTGAAAAACGTATAAACCATTAACTGTATTAACTGTTGAATTTTAACAGCAGTTGACTAATTTTTAGTCAATTATATGCTTTTTTTAATTATTTAACTGACAAATTAATTTTTCAGTACTATTTTAGCTGACATAAAAATTAAAACCTTATCACAAATAAAACTGTATATTAAATTAAATTAAATAAATCATTGAAGTTTTAATTTATTTTCAAAGGTACACTTCTTTTCAAAAAATTTGTTAAAATTAATTAATTTAGATTATTTATATGTTGTTTTAAATTTGTAAAAACTTTAATCCACTAATTTTTGAAACTGAAATGACGAGTGCCCAGATTGAATATCGTTGAGCCCAATGGATTTTACTTGGTTCTGTTTTACAATTTTTTCTTTTTTAAGATTAACTGTATCTTTTTTGTTAACATATTTGTATTTAAATTTGTTTTAAAATAAATAAAAATTTTAAAAAAGTCAAAATTGCCATCTTTGAGGCTCGAAGTTCGAGCAACTGTATTGTTGTAAATGTCACTGAAGTAATAAAAAAACTGTGCTTGACTAAACATTCTTGGTAAGAAATTAGAAAATTGTTTAATTTTAGCATTATCATTTTAAAACAAAAAATTTATTAAGACGTAAAATTGAATGTTGTTAAATAGCAACAAAAATATAAGTTTAACAATAAGAGTTTCATCTTGAATTCGATACTAAAAAAACTGAAATAAACTAAGAAATTCAATCTGGCTCGTAAAAGCTTATGTAAATGCTTGATAATCATAGGAAAAAATATAACTGAAATCCATCAACTTTTTTGTTACGAACAATTTTGCAAACAAAACTGAAATAAACAAAAAAAGTTTTTTTTGTTCTAAAAAGATCAAGGTTGTCAAAAATCAAAAAACTGACATAATTTTATTAAACATCAATATTATCTAATTCTCATTGATTAAAATGTTCCACCAACATTGTTTTTTTGCACTTTTTGATTCCCCCCTCAAAAAATTTTTCTGATAAATTTTGAAACTATTTTTTTCAACCAAAAAAGTTTAAAAAAAAACAAGCAAAAACATGTGCTTTTTTTTGTTCCATGCAAAAAAAATAGCAGCTTTTTTTCAAATGACGATATTTTTTTATGGAAAACAAATTTTATTTGATTATTTTGTTTTAAAACATTTTAATCCCTAAAAAATGTCAATCAACACAAAAACAAGATGATTATAGTTTATGGCTATTTGAAAAGCTTAAACGGAAAAATATTGTTTTAATAAATATTTGAACATTTAAAATGGTTTTTGTTTTTTATTTATTCAAATATATTTTTTTTAAAAAAAGCAGGTCAAAAATCGAAAAACATGCTTTTCTCGAAAAATCATATTTTTTTGCATCTGTGCTAACAAAAAATATATATGTATTGTAAAAATTTGATGCAAAACAAAGTGGAAAAAGAGGAAGAAAAAAACAAGCACTTTTAATGGAGAAAACTTGTGACCTGATAAAACTTAAAAAACAATAGAACAAAAAAAATTTTTTAAATAAACTGGACAATCGCAGTTATTAGCAGAAATTTAATTTTTTAAAGAAAATTTGTAATTCCCATTAACTTTAACAGAAAAACTGGCACTTGTTTAAAATGATTTTTAACTGAAGTTGAGCAATTATGTTTTTGGGGTCAGATTTAAAGCTTAAAATTTGCGTGCTCTACGTTCCCCTTTCAAATTACATTAACCCAAAGGCCGGAAAGCAAAAACATACTATAATTTATAACCGAAAAAACATGAATTATTGATTTTGCATCTGTGCTAACAAAAAAAATATGCATTGTAAAAATTTGATGCAAAACAAAGTGAAAAAATGAAGGAGAAATTAACAAGCACTTTTAATGGATAATTAGATAAAAACGAACGAAATAATTCAAATAGAAAAATAAATTTTACATAAACTGTGTAACATTTAGATCAAAAACTTATAGTTTAATTAGTATTTTTTTAAATTTTCTATAAAAAGAAACTTTGTAATTATCATAACTGTTAAAAAAAAGTGCTGAATCATTTCGTTATTTGATTACATGTTTGGGATTAGATTTGAAAACCCAAAATCCGGAATACAAAAGTGCGAAAAAAAAATTATATTCTATAATTTATAACCTTAAAAACATGGAATATTGATTTTAAACGTTAGGTATTTTTCATTTGTATTTTCAAAACTCTTTTTTTTTAAAGTATGGCAAAATTAAATTAATAAACTGACCATCATAGTCTTCATATAAAGATAAATAAAAACTGAATTAAAATATTTTCAGGTGAAAGCATATTAATATTTAAAAAAAACTGTTGGGATAATATAAAATTTGTATTACCTAAAATGGCAATACAAATTTTTACACAAAAATATTTGATAATTATCTTTTTTTAATTAATTATTTATTTATTTACATGCCCTAACGCATGTTGAACTTATAAAGATAAAAAAACATATTACAGAAATACAGTAAAAATAAATAAAATTATTATATAACTGTGGAAAATGATGGATTGTAAACTTTAAAATTTATACCAACAATTTTATATATATATATATAAACTGGATGAGCAACGAACGCTGGCATCGTTCAAGATATTGAAGCTATTTTTTTAAATAAGAAACTGATTAATTTGTATTTCAGTTATAAAACTTTAATATGGCTTTTAAACTGGCAGGTTTAAAAAACATATAAACCTATATAAACCTGTAAATCGTCAATGCTACTTTCTTTAAAACAAAAAATATAAAAATTTATTTTATTTTTTAGCTAAAATAAAAATACAAGTAATTTTTAAAAAAACTTATAATAGTTTAGAGACAAGGAAGCCTTAATTTTTAAATATTAAACTGCAACCAAATGGACCAATTTCGTTTAAAATCCACAAGATAATTTATAAAAATATTAAAACAAAATTATTAAATTAACTACATTAAATATAAAATGACTAAAAATTGCCATTTTTGCTTGGTTTTTCTTAACTTTTTTGACTGAACGAGTTTTTTTTTGGAACATGTTTGAAATCTTGCAAGTTATGGAAAATGTTTGAGTTTGATTAAAAATTTACTAATTTTTTATTTTTCATTTCTGAAATTTTTTTCTAGGGGTTTATTTAAAAACTGGTCTTGAGGAAAACTCCTTTAGAAATCAGAGCAATTTGTTTATGCCACATTTAACTGGATTTTACTGCTTCCTTTATATTTTTGTTTTATGAAACTGATCAGAAGGACTTGTATGTTTTTATTAAATTTTTTTGTAATAATTCCATTTTGTCTAAAAAAATAAAAAATGATTGTTAAATAAACAGAAAAACTGATATCTATTATTTAAAGTAAAACGTAATACAAAAGTGATGAAAAAAATAATTCATAATATTAGTTATAAAACCATGATAAGATGAAATTTTCAAATATAAACTGATGATACGTTTTTGAGATTGTTTTTTATTTAATTTAAATTTAAATAAACTGTTGGGTAAATTGTTTTATTTAACCATTTTTTTCGAAATGGCATGAACTTAACAATCAGAGTCTTTCCTACTGTTTTTTTTTTGCTTTTTTTCAAAAAATCTGATCTCTTTGAAACTATAAAAGTATGTGATTTTTTAAAAAACTGATTTACGTGTACATGTTTCTTTGTGTTAAAATGCGTTAAAAAAATTTTTTAAAAACCAATATATTTTTTGTTTTTCTTGAACCAAAGAATTTGTCCAAACATTTTTATTATACATATATTACAAATTCCTATTTTTGCTTAAAAATCAACTTAACACTAAAATGGATGTTTGTCGAACAAACAAAAAAGAAAAAAAGTGATCTCAATTTGCTCGCACAAAAAAAAACATGAATTAGCTAAACTTTTAACTTTAACTTTGATTTATTTTTCGGGGTGATTCATAGTTCTTTTCGCGGCTGTTAAAAAAAGGGGTAATTTAAACTTTGATTGCTGCGTCTCTGTTTTTTTTTCTGTCTCTTTTTGATTTGACAAAAAAGTGTGATACATTTATTATTTGTATCTCGTTTTTCTTTGATAGACTGACTCAAAAAAAAAGAAAAAATTCCCAAACGTGCAAAAAGTGAATGAATAACTGGGGGGAAAAGAAACGAGTGAAGGTTGATCGAAGACCAATTTTAGAATTATTTTTATGGGCGGAGTTTTTTCTCTATTATTGAACAAAAAAGACTTGAATGCGTGTTTATTGTGTTTTTAAACAAAAAATGGTTGAATAAGCAATATCAAAAAACAGGAGGTTTATTTTAAAGGGGTATAAAAGGGAAAGAAAAAACTGGAGAGTTGAACAGAATTTGAAGGGTTTTAACTTTAATCCATCAGTGACGTTCCCGTACTTCATATTTCTGCTTGGAAAGATGATAACTGTAATATGCTTCTACTTTATTGTTAAATAACTGAGTCTTATAGAATTTATTTTGTTAAAACGGCTGAAAAAATGATAAAATTTGTGTACCAAATACGGTAACTAATTTGTTTTAGGTATACTTTAACTGTCACGATAATTAACATCTTTTTTTATCAAAAAATTTTTTTATTCAAATTTAAAAACATTATAGTAAAAAAAATGAAACTTAGTTAATATTTTAAAAATTTTTAACTGATAAATGCTTCGTATTGGTTTGTGGATCTCTTGGCTTTGTTTTTTCTTTAACCAAAGTTTCGAAAATAATAACTGAGAACTTCAATGTACCCAGCGCATTTTGGAAAATTTAACTAAGAATTTATTTTGTTAAAATTTTGACTTATTTAAACTTGTTAAAATTGTTTAGAATTTTAAAGTAACTGCCTGAAGGCAGGAGTTTGTATCTGTAACAAAAATGTTACCTTATTATTTTGATTAATTTCCTGAAAGTCTTGGTAATTATTTTATAAAAATTTAAACTGATTTCTTGGAAGATGGAGCAACAAAATTTTCAATAGATTTTTTGTGCATTTTTTTCATAATAAACTTATTATGAGTAATTATTGCAAAGAACAAAAATTATTTAATTTTTTCAAAAAAAGATTCTAAAAACTGGTTCCCAGAGTAATATTTCAAACAAAGGCTTTTGACTTTTTTAAATACAAAGCTTTGCTCTGTCCCCACATTTTTTGCAATTATTTTTGTTTTAAATTTTAATTCCCACGACAATTTTTTGTTGTATAAAAACTAAAATTGATTTAAATAAACTATAATTGTTTTGCAGTATTTTTAATGAAGCTTCTCGTTATTTACTGTAGCCTAAAAGCTTAAAAAATATATTTTAAAAGTGAGAACTTTTGATGAAAAGCTATCATTATTAAGGCTGGTATGCTAAAAGTTAAATGTTTCTAATAACTGTTTTTTTTAAAACTTCTAATTTTTTTTAAAAGCAAAATTTTGTTCTTTCTCACGACGTTTTTGCATTATTATTTTCGCATAAAATAGTCTGATTAAATAAAATTCCCACCAAAGTTAAAACTTGTTAAGAGAAGATCCGGAATTTTTTAAACTAATTTTTTTCTTTTATTTTTTGGACAGTTTTTCAGGCAGAGGTTACTGTAAAATTTAAAATATGAAAAACTATTATTTAAACTGCCCATTCCGGCTAACATATTTTTGTGGGCTGTAATTTTATTAGCCTAAAAAAAGTTTTAAAAAACTGCATTTTCTTGAATGAATTAAATTATTTTGTAGATATTTATGATCCTGAAAATCAAACTAAAATTTATGTTCGAACGATATCATTTATTTTAAAATAAAATTATTTTTTTAAACTGTATAAGATCGAAATTGTCGAGTTTTTTTATACTAGAATTTTAACCTAACAATCTTTAAACTAAAAACTGAGAATCCAAAAACAACATAAATTAATCTTCGATTAAAATTGTCGAGTTTTTTTACTATAGAATTTTCAAGAATTTTAATCCAATAATTTTTAATTTTAAAACTGGGAATCCAAAAAACAGCATAAAAATAATTTTTTGGATTTTTTTGCTACACATTTTTTTCAATTCATTTTATAAATTTTTTGTTTGGTAAATTCGGCGTACTTTGGAGTCTTTTTTGGGTGCAAAAAAATGTTTAGAATCAAAAAAAGGGAAAAAATTAGATGATAAATTACGTTAAAATTGCATAAGTGTAGAAAGTACAAACTGGATCAATTGTAGCAATTTTTGAACATTTATAGTACTTTTAGTTTTCTTTTAAAAAATGTTAAACGGTGAAACTGGAGATTTTTGCAACTACAGCTTTTATGCTAAGGATTACAGTATTCAAGGTATTAATTAGGAGACAAAAAAATCAAGGAGGAAATTTTTAACTGCAATAAATAAATTTTAATTTTTTTTTAAAAAACTTAAGCGATATATTTTTTAAACTGAACTGATATAGTTGAAAAAAATGAAAAATAAACTGTGAGATTGTTTTTTTTCAGTAAAAACTGTATCTGAAAAATTTTTTGCTTGCATTCAATTCAAGTAGGTTTTATTTTTAGTATGTTTTTTTCGTCATTATTTTATCGCTTATTTTCACCCTTATTGATAAACAAAAAACTAATAGCATCATTATATTTTTTATTTACCTGTTTTTTTCACTTCCATATTTGCTCTCTCGAAAAAAATAATCATCTGTCAAACATTGACTCTCTCTTTTTTTTCTCTTCCTCTTTTTTTGACTCTTCCTTCCTCCTCAAAAAAAAACAGCAGCTGGCAAATCTTGAAAAAATAAACAAAGTTCAAAAGTTCCACCTTTTTTTATTTCCCCCTCCAAAATTTTTTTTCACGTGTATCTTTTTTAAAACTGCATGAGTTTACCTTTTTCTATGAATACATTAAAAAAAAGTACAAATTAAATTTAATAACTTTTATACTTCAAAGTATAGCCATAAGGGGATTTATTAAAGCTGATTAAATACAAAAAATTAGGCTATAAAAAAGCTTTTGAGTCCAAGTATTTAATGTTGGTTTTTTTTGTTGCTATGCGTGTCGCTTTCGTTTTTTTAAATGTTAAAATGTTTTTTTGCGTGTTTTTTAATAAGTATTTTTTAACTGTCTGTTGCTTTTGTATTTTAATTTTATGATTTTTTTAGAAATTACAAAACTAACAATGAAACCGATCTTATATTTATTTATAAGCTTATGCGTCCTTGGTTCAACTTTTGGTAAGTTCATTTTTTTGGTTTGGGGAATTTTAAACTGACATTAGCATTTGCATTGTATGAATTTAAAAACGATAATAAGACTGTTGCAATATTTTTTGTGGAGTACTCTGTTTTATTTTAGTGGTAACTGAATTTTTTATTGGGGTATAAACTTTTTTATATAAACTGCAAGTTGAGAACTACTTTCGATAGAGTTATCTAATTTTATGTTGATTAATAAAAACTGACCAAGCGCAAATGCGTCACAAACTTATCATTAAAAACTGGTTTTTACTTATCAAAATATTTTTCAGCTCGAACTCCATTATTAAAATGTTCTGAAAATGAAGCTTTGGCATCGTGTCCTGGTTGTGAACCATCATGCAAAAATCCGAATGTAAGTTTATTTTATTGTTTAACTGAGCCACGTTGAAATATCATTTTTTAGCCAATATGTCCAATGATTTGTCGAGAAGGTCAAGCTTGTCAATGTTCAGCTGGTTTTGTTCGAAATGATGCAGGAAAATGTGTTCAACAAACTGAATGTTCTACAACTGGTGGAAATAGTACTACTCAATGTAAAGAAAATGAAACTTTAAAAAGCTGCCCTGGTTGCGAAAAGACATGTGCCAATCCTAATGTAAGCTATTTATAAACTGTCATTTGTAATTGGTTGATTTTTTATAGCCAGTTTGTACTCTTCAATGTCGAGAAGGACAAGAATGTGAATGCTCAGAAGGTTTTGTACGAAATGATGCAGGAAAATGTGTTAAACTTGCTGAATGCCCTTCAAATGGTACTAAACAATGTAAAGAAAACGAAACTTTAAAAAGCTGTCCTGGTTGTGAAAAGACATGTGCAAATCCTAATGTTTGCTTTTTTTTAAATTTTTATTAACTGTAATCATTTTTTATAGCCAGTTTGTACTGAAATTTGTCGAGAAGGACAAGAATGTGAATGCTCAGATGGTTTTGTACGAAATGATGCAGGAAAATGTGTTACAGAAGCTCAATGCAATTCATCACAAAATCCTTCAAATTCAACAACTTCATGTCCAAAGAATGAAGTTTATATGGAATGTGGAGGATGTGAAGGCTCTTGTACAAGTCATAATCCAATGTGTACAATGCAATGCCGCCCTGCTGGTTGTTATTGTCCTGTTGGAAAAGGTTTTGTTCGTGGACCTAAAGGACATTGCATTCATAAATCAGTTTGTCAAAAACGGGTTAAAGATTCTGTCATGAATAATAGTGGAGAAGAAGAATATAATCGTAAGTTTTTGTATTTAAACTGAATAAAAGTATGTTATAATTTGTTTTTTAAGCATGTGCTGCAACAAGTTGTCCAGTAAATACAACTTGTGAACTTGTAAAAGTTCAATGCATTAAAGCTCCATGTCCTCCACAAGTTCGTTGTGTTCCAATTGATCCATCAACAATAAATCGTATGTTTTTTATATAAAGAGTTAACTGTTATTAGTTTGTTTTAGCATGTTCATCAAAGATTTGCCCAGAAAATACTGAATGTAAACTTAATCAAGTTGTAAGTTATATATTTTAAATCGCTTAAATTGTAATAATATATATATTTAAGCAATGTATTCGTGCTCCCTGTCCACCAATTCCTGAATGTGTTCCAGTCAATGAAACTCGACCATCTCGTTCTACACCAATTCTTGATAGTGAGTTCTTTATTTTTTTCAACTGATAATTAAACTCCTTTTTTGCCGTTAAAACTAAAACTGAATTATTTCTTCCACAATGTGAAAATATATAAAAATTGTTTTAGAATGCGCTGTTGTTCGTTGTATGGCTGGTACTACATGTGTTGATGGAAAATGTGTTCCAAATTCTCAACAAAATCGTAAGCAATTTTTTATTGATTTTTTTTAAACTGGGCTTTCTTTTTTAGCATGTTTAACAACACTTTGTCCACCAAATACTGTATGTAAACTTAATCAAGTTGTAAGTTATTTATTTTAAATCGCTTAAATTGTAATAATATATATATTTAAGCAATGTATTCGTGCTCCCTGTCCACCAATTCCTGAATGTGTTCCAATCAATGAAACTCGACCATCTCGTTCTACACCAATTCTTGATAGTATGTTTTTTAAACTGAAATTTGCTTTGAATTTGGTTTTTTAAAGTTTTTGTTTTAACTGAGAATAATTAGTTTGATGAATATATATTAATTTTTCTTTTTTAGAATGTGCTGCCATTCTTTGTACAGCAGATTCAACATGTGTTGATGGAAAATGTGTTAAAATTCCACAACAAAATCGTAAGTTTTTTAAATTAATATTTTTAAACTGATGGATAAATATTTTTAGCATGTGCAACAATGCGTTGTGGACCGAATACTCGATGTGAAAAAGTTCAAGTTATGTGTAAAAAAGCTCCATGTCCACCGCAAGGACGCTGTGTTCCAATCAATGAAACAACTGAAGATCCTACTGTACCTCTTCTTAGTAAGTTTTTTATTTTAAAACTGAAAATAATAAATTAAATTTTAGCATGTGAAACTGTTGATTGTATTCAGGGACGTGTTTGTCGAATGTTGGTTACATGCCTTGATCAAGATAAACCATGCCCACCAAAACCTACATGCGTTCCAGTACCTGATGAACAACAAATTGATGATCGTATGTTTAATTAAATTTTTAAGAATATAATAATTTTTTATTTACATTTTAGCATGTGCATTAATCGATTGTCGAGATGGATTTAAATGTATTACAATTCGAACAAATTGTGTTATGGCACCATGTAATGTTATACCAGTTGAAGGAAAATGTGTACCGATGAATGAAACAGTAGAAATTGATCGACCAGATCGTGAATCGCCAAATAATGATGATCCATGTGCAACAATTAAATGTAGTGCAGGAAGCGAATGCATGACAATTATGCCTGATTGTATTGAAGGTGCAACTGATTGTAAACCAAAAGGTGTTTGTTCTCCATCTCCAAAACCTAGTTCAGATTGTAAGTTTTTTAAAATTATTAGAAAAGTTTATACTGTAATTATTTTTAGTATGTGCAACAGTAAAATGTGCAGCTGGAACTAAATGTGATGTAATGCTTCCAAAATGTGTTGCAGGTGCAAAAGATTGTGGACCAAAGGCTGTTTGCCTTCCAGTTACTCGACCATCACGTGAAACTAATCCTAAAAATGATCGTAAGCTTTCAATTATTGAATATTTGAACTAATATGGTTCTTTTTAGCTTGTGCAACAATGCGATGTGCAGGTGGTACTGAATGTACTGTAATTATGCCAAGTTGTATTGAAGGTGCAACAGATTGTGGACCAAAAGGTGTTTGTGTTTC
>CABFKP010038184.1:0-36515 GCA_901779475.1 Panagrolaimus davidi
GACGATCAAGAGATGAACTGAGTTGATCCAGAAATAAATCATATTCATCTTCGCCACGACCACTTTGAGGGGCATAGACTTGGGTAATCCGCAAAGTCTTGCCAGCACGTAATTTCAAAAGCACTTGGATGATGCGGTCAGAAACATATTTCACTCCCACGACTTTTCGATTCATTTCAGCCGAAATAAGTAACCCAACACCAGAAAAACGAGAATCTCCCAGTTTCCCACTGTTATAAAGATACTCACCGGAAGTCAGTCTTGAACATGTTTGACCAGGAATCCACGTTTCAGCTAGCCCAAGGATGTCATATTTCTTCAGATGTGTCAATTCATTTTGAAGTGCCAGTAAACGATCAGCAGCTTGAATAGACTTGCAGTTGAAAGTTAGAACATTGAGATTCTTTGTCAGCAGTGGCATTTGTCAGTCGATTGAGCTACTTCCCAAGCAAAGCTCGTTGCACCCGCGACGGTACGGTGGAAGGTGCCCCCAATTCGTCACTATCTTCGACAACTTGCTATGCAAATTTCCGAAGAATTATGTTTAGAGAGCGGCAGAAAAAAACGACCGTCCCAAACACGCGTGAGAATGAAGACTGAACGTCAAAGATTATCATTTAATGAATTTTTAATTTTATCTGCAGCTGTTAAAGATCTTTATATTAAAAGATGCTTTGTTCATGATGATGATAATGATGAAAGTGAAGTCAAGTTGGAAACAATTGTTGGAGCTCTCAAAAATTTCCATTCTATTACATAGTAAGGTTTTTTCTATGTATTTTATTAAGAGATTTTCAAGGCCACAACTTTGGGGAAAACTCAGAAAAAACAAAACCAAAAACTTAACGTAAATCAGTTGTTTTTTTGGCGTTGGTCACATTATGACAAAAGTTAGTTGAGCGAGAGAGGGGTTCCCTACCCTCCAAAGTTGCGACCCTGAAGCTGTTTCAGCGTAGACTAAAAATTTTTTAAATTTTTAAAAAGTTCATCGATGTCCTGATCACCGGATTATCCAACAAGATTCGAAAACTAAAAAAACGTTATTTAACATATTTGCTTTCCGCGCGAGACCAGCATTTTGGTCTTTTTTGCAAAAGTAATATTTTTCATTAAAAAAGTGATAATCTTTATCATTTTTTTTGTAAAAAATATGTGTTAAACGTCATCTCATGATTTGATTCTACTAATATATGTTCTACAATGTGCTGAAAACGACTATTGATAAAAAAACACTAAAAAAGTAATCAACACCGAAAAAAAAAAGATAAAGATTATCACTTTTTCGATGAAAAAATTGCTTTTACAAAAAAGACAAAAAACTTGGTCCCGAGCGGAAAACACATTTGTTAATTTTGTGTTTTTTTTCTAAAAAATCTCTGATTTGATGAAAAAGAATATTCGCGTCGAGAGTTTTGTACAGCAAGAGGAAAGAGTGTCTCTTTTGCTCTCTGCTTTCCTTTTTGAATTTGTTGAGTGTGCATTTTTTTGAAGGGAGAAATAAAATGTTTACCAAAACCAAACTACCAAAACTCTCGACGCGAATATATTTTTTCATCAAATCAGAGATTTTTTAGAAAAAAACAAAGGAAACGAACGATAGTGATTGGCGTGTTTTTTTTTGACTCGTGCCAAAACTGCACAAAAATTTTTGTCTGATCCTGGTTTTTTTAAACACACCTTTTTTTACTGATATTTAATTAATAATCAAATCTGTTCATGGTAATTTGTAAAAATTTGTGTTTACAAACCATATTTTTTGCAGTTTCAAAAATAATTTAAACGATGTAAAAAACTAAGGTTCAGACAATTTTTTTGAACTAATTTTTAAATTTCTCCTTTCCATTTTTTCAATGGATGTTTGATCGAAATTTAATTTTAGTCGCTTTCGTAATGAAACTGAAAATGTTTTTTCTTCTGAAACGGTGAAAGAAATTGCAAAATTAGAAAATTATAAAAATCTTAAAATTATGTTTTTTAAAAATGCTCCAGAAATATTTGATATTGATCATTTTGTTTCCACAATTTATGAAGCAAGTTTAAAATTCCTTTTTTATTAATAATCTGAAATTAACATTTTTAGAATCACAAAACTGCAAAATTTTCACTTTTTTTTGACGCAATCTCTGATGCAACGAAAACGAAAATTGATGCATTTAATGAAAAATTTTTAAAAACCCCTGGAATAATGTTTCAAATATATTATTCGGGAATGGATAAAGATAAAGAAGATATTATAGCTAAAAACTTCAACAGAAATTGTAGAGAAGAAAAGATCTACTGAAATGTATCCAAATATCTGAATTCTGTAAAATGATTTTATCTTTGAAACATTTAATGTATTTTTTTTTAATTTTTACATTTTTTGTTTTTTTTTGTTTTAAAAGGGAGTTTCCACGTTCGAACAAATGATTTTAGTCATTGTTTAATTAGCACGAAAAAATTTGGCTCATTCGCACTTGCCCAGTTTTTCTTCACACAGTGTGTGAAACTTTGCGCATTTGCCCAGTTTTTTCAATCACACAATGCCAAACTGTGTGAAAATAATTTGTGAAAAAAATAAATTATATTTTTTTCAAAATTTCAATCATTTAAATTTTTTTTGTTATTTTTTATTATTATAATTGCATATTTTGACAGTAAAAAATATAGAGAAAAGGGACAAATTCATTTTATAATTTAGTTAAAAACTTTGACACAAATTGATAACTTAGTCTTTCTTCTAACTTCTTTGACTGACAGCCAGGGTGCGTCTTAAAACTGAAATTATTATTACACAATAGTAAACTGAAAAACGTGAAAAAAAGTGTTTTAAATATTAAATTATATACCTATTTGTGTTAAAATGACTTGAAATTTTTTACTAGTATTTTACCAAAGTACTGTATTTTAACATTTATTACTATTAACAGGTAGAAAACTACGTCAACTACTTAAAAAAGCATTTTTTATCGTTTATTATGCAGAAATAACATTGTTTAGTAATTTTTTGTGTTAATCTACAGTATGCCAGCAATTTTTGGTTCCGGGCGCAAAACTCAGGCGCGCCCGCCCGAGCGCGCCCGACTTTTTTAAAATTTCGGGCGCGCCCCCAACCCTAATCAGCTTTCTCTTCAAGTTTTACTGCTTCTTGGTAGAGTAATTCTTCAGCCAAAGGTGTGTTATTAATTACCCTTTTAAAGTACGCTAAAGGAACAATTCCAATAAATACTAGTACCATCAAAACTGCAACATTCCATCGATAGTAATCATACTAAATTATAAGTTATGGGAAATTGGTTGATCATATATGTTGTAACACTTACATTTCGGGAGAAAATATTTTTATTCAGTTGTTGTCCATAAACATCAAAATTTTTAACACTTATAAGGGGTGAATTCAAGCACTCTTTTTCAGTTTTAACGAGTTCTTGAAATGGCAAAATCGGTGTAATTTGGCATTTGATTTGTGCCCCTATCTGCTCTTGGGACATAATAATATAAATTGAAATAACAGTAAAAACTGTTGTAAAATATAGTAACATTTCAGGAAGATTAAAATATTTACTAAATATACGAATACTTTTGAAAAAATTATGAATCATTTTGATAGGAAAAAAGATTTCAGTAGTAGATGGATAGCAGCCAAATTTAAAAAATGAATTTCTTGGTTTTGCAAAAATGGTCAACATCAATGTTCATAACCCCCCAGATAAAAAATGTAATTATTCATGATGTGTTCCTTGTGTAAAAGAGGGAAAATGGAACAAAGATGATAGTGGATTGTTTATTGATTGGGTTAATGGAAATCATTTTGTCCCTATCACTGGTGTATATAATTTAAGTATGTAGGATTTCCAAGTAATTAAGCAAAAACTTTTTTGAATAAAGATCATACTTAAAACTATTTGCAGAAGAATTGTTGCAATGAGATTCCCTTGCATATTTGATTTTATTAAATGTAAATATTAACAGAAAAAAATTTAAAAAAAATTAAAATTTATAAAAATTTATCTGTGTTTGCACAGATAAAAACGATGTGTTTTTCACAAATTATTTTCACACAGTTTGGCATTGTGTGATTGAAAAAACTGGGCAAGTGCGCAAAGTTTCACACACTGTGTGAAAAAAACTGGGCAAGTGTGGATCAACCAAATTTTTTTCAAATGTCTTTGAATTTTTTCACATTGGTTTTTATTAAAAACAATAGTTGTTTTTTCCAAAGAACTTTTTTATGAGAAAAAAGATCGCAATAAAAAAGTATAGTTTCAACAAATGTTTCGCCCATCTAAATGGTAGACCATCCAAATGGTAGACCAATTTATTTAAATAAACTTTCAAGCAAAATATGGATCACAGATTCGTTGTATGTATACGGAAGTACTCCCAATTGTCCATCAGTTACTTCTTTCATGCCAAAAATTTATCAATGTGATGCAACATCAATATTTATAATTGAACAAATGTTTTCTTTGAATGATTTAATGGTTATCGCTTCAAAATCTGAAACGCTTAATTTATCATATGTTGTTATAATGAATAATGATAAGGTTGTTCCTGAAATAGAAGAAGATTATTTTGAATATGCCGTTTCATTAGAAACCCTTTTGAAAGCTCTTCCGAATGTTAAAAATTTTACATAGTAGGTATCTTTTTAAAACGTAATTTTTACAATTAATTTTTTTAGCGAGCTTCCTAGGAATTCTTTAAATATTATTACAACCAAAACCGCTGAAGAATTGCTTGAAATTCCATATTTTTTAAGCCTTGATAAATTTGACATAACTGGAATTCCTGATATTTTTGACATTAATACTTTTTATGGTCATATTAAAGTAAGATTTTAAAAATATATTTTGTTTTTAAAACCTTTACCTATCTTTTAGAAAAATAAGAAAACGAATATTCAACTAGAATATTTTTTTCACATCTCAGATGAATATGAAACTCGACTTCAAACAATTGTTGACGAAATTCTTGAAACGGAAAATCGTGATTACAAAGTACCAATAATTAGTTTTCCAGGGATCACAAATTCTTCTTATGACAAAATGCGTGCTCTTTTTTATCAAAATTAAATTTATTAAATACGTCAGAGTTTCGTGGTGTCAAACTTGAATTTTTCATAAATAACTATGTCTGTTTTTTTTCTGAAATATACAAAATTTCGTTTTTTTTGAATGAAGCCAAAAAATTTTTTGATTCTAACTTTTTATTCTAAAAGATTCGTTTAGGGGGGATAAACAAGAAAATCATGCTATAGCGCACTGTTCTTGTTTACCCCCGCAAAAATGAATGCTTAAAAAATGCAAATTCTGTAGGTTTCCATGTGTATGAAAACGGAGACCTTCAAAAATAATTAATTTGCGTGGCGACATTTTATTCGGGTTTCTTCTTCGCCTCTTTTAGCTTGTAATTTGACAATGTGCGGTTGTCAAATTACAAGCTTCTTTCCCAAAAATTTCTAAGCTTTTTTATTGCTGAAAGTTTGGCAGCTTTTAGTAGTAGTAAAAAATTAGAAATTTTTGGAAAAATCAGTGGGGGAAGGGGATAAACGAGAAAATTACCATCGTTTTTCTTTTGCAAAAGCAACAATTTATTTTTTAAAGTAAAAACATGTTCGTAAAGGAGAAGATGTTAAAATCGATACTTTTGTTTGATGAATGTCATTTTTGGAATATTTTTATGTTTAGAAAATTAACAAGGGAACCACAACTTATGTCCCAGCGTTGTTCACCCCAAAATGGGTTTATAGGGTTCAAAATATGCCGCAAATGTATTTATGAAAATATTAGATGCTATCCAAAAAATTATAAACTCTGTGGGAAAGTATTAAAGATCAAAGGAATCCCGCCGACAACAAACAGCGCCATCAAACATCAAAGGAATCCTTTGATCTTTGATTCAAAATTTTAATTTTTTGGATAGCCATTAGCCGCTAATATTTTCTCAAATACGTTTGCGGCATATTTTGAACCATATAAACCCTTTTTGGTGTGAAAAACGCTAGAACATATGTTGAGGTTCCCTTGTAAATATTATGAAATTTTTTGTTAAAATTCAAATTTATATCATTTTTAATAATGTTCTTTTTTTATATTAGGGATCTATATGATGATTCTTTAATTTATTGACACTGTGAACCAAATATTTTTTTTCATATTTTTTAATTTAATTAACAAAATAGAATATTCAAAAAGCTTTTATAAAGCAAACTTTTCGCGACTCTGTCTGTCACAAAAGATACATTTTCGCAAACTCTTTCGAAACACAAGCAAGTTTTTTCGCAGCGTTAATGCAAAAAAAAGAAGTAGAAAAAGTTGTTGAAAACGAAAAAAAAAACGCTTTGAATAATGTTTTGCAAAGTCGCAGTCCAGCAAATTCTCTCTTTTTTTGTTGTAAACATTTTTCATTTTCTTTTTAAAGACGACGGATTAAAATTTTGAATATTTTGTTTGATTTTTTAAATTAAGGTTATTTGGATTGATTTATGATTTTTCTTGTACAAACAGTAGCAAAATAATATGACAAAAAAATTCTTGAATATGAAATGGCTTTTCCAATACGAACAGTAATTAAATTAAATGTTTTTAATTGTATTGATATTAACAAGAACTTGAACATGGAATTATTAATAAATTGATACAATTCTAAAATAAATACATAAAGCTTGAAATTTTAACAAAGAAGTTTAAAAATACATTAAATTTCGTTTAGGGATGAGAAATGCGGACAAAAAATCACCGGCCGTGCCGGCCGCGGCGGCCGTTGAAAAAAAAAATTTCAAATCGAAATCATGAGTCGTATGAATTTTTTTATAAATTATAATAATTATGAAATCAAATATTTTGTGAAATTTTATTTTATTATTAAGGGGATAGTCCATTACAAGCTATCCAAAAATCATAGCCGGTTGACATTAACAAATTTGCATTGTCATTAAAAAGGGGGTAAACAAACTAAAAAAATTTTCTGGTCGGCCGACGGCGGCCGCCGCCCGCATTTCTCATCCCTGATTTTGTTAACAACAAAAACGGTTAGACTAAAATTATTTACAAAACTTTTTGCCATTTTTTAATTCAGAGAATCTATTCGGTAGCACGAGTCGACAAACTAAAAAAAACGCCATTTAACAAATGTGCTTTCCACGTGGCACCAGTTTTTTTGTCTTTTTTTTACATCGATAAAGTGATAATCTTTATCATTTTTTTTATAAAAAATATATGTTAAACGTCATCTCATAATTTGGTTCTACTAATATATGTTTTTCAATATGCTGAGAACGATTGTTGATAAAAAAACACTAACAAAATAATCAACACAAAGAAAAAAAATGATAAAGATTATTGAAATGAACAAACAGTGATTGTATAAAAATAATATTTACAAATTTGAGGAAGCCTCTGTAAAAAAAAATGCCATCAATTTTTACACTTGTTTTTTTTCAATATTTTAATGAATGCAATCACGTTTTTCTCCGCCAAATTTTCCAGAAAGTTCTAAGATTCCAATGTTATATGGTTCTTTTGCATAATCGGCATTGCTGATATAATTCTTTGGAATTGTAATTGTTATTTTTCGTTGGCATGGCTAAAAAATTAATGCTAAAATTAAAAATAACACAAATATTTTTTACCAGCCAATCATCACAATCATGATAAATTTTAAATTTTGGTGTAATTCGAGAAAATTCATGTCCCGTTCCGGTAATTTGAAAATCACCATTGTGGTCCGTTCGACCAGAAACAAGTTTATCATCAAATGTAAATGCTCAAATTTTGTAATTTTAATGTATTTTTAAGATTTTTGAGATTATTAAATTTTAAGCTTAAAAAAGCACTTACTATCATGTTCATATAATTTTAAAAGTATTCCAGCTGCAGGTTTTCCATTGCATTTTAATGACCCTATAACTGAAACAGTTTGTGATCTTCCAATTCCTGTGGTGCGTTTCACAAAATACGTAAAAAAAACTACGTTTTTTTTACGTAGTTTTTTCTTTCTTTTTTCTTTTTTATGCACACTCTAAAATTCTCGAAGCGAAAGAAATCATCGTTTTTGCAAAACTACGTTTTTTTTTCGTATTTTGTGAAACGCGCCACTGAATATTCTTTTGAAGAAACTGCAACAATTAAAAAAATAATACATAAAAATTTAAGAAATTTTTCCATTTATTTAATCTTCTAAAATTTGGTGAAAATAAAAGAAACCAAAAACAATCCTCCATTTTTTGAAGAAAAAAAGTAAGTTATATAGCAAATTTATTTTTTTCAATGCAACTTGGATGTAAAAAGACTCCAATAATAAAACCTCAAAAAACACATATTGATCATTTCTGAAATTACATTGTGATGTTAATTTCTTTTTCCTCAAACATGTTACATTTCGATGACCTCAATATAATTTATTTTTTAAAAGAATTATTGCTAAATTTTAAAAACAATGTTGTATTCACGAAGATAATGACTATCTTTTTTTATTTATCCGTTTGCAATTTGACAATTACATCGTTTTATGTGAAGTTCACCAAATTTCACTGTTAAAATTTATTTTAAGAAAGAATTAATATTTTTACAAAACGATTCACATCTTCAATATTTTAGGATTATAAAAAAGGCATAAAATTTCAAAAAAATTTTTGTCTGTCAAACAATTTATTTTTCCATTGAAAATAGGAAGATTGTTAGTTTTAATAGAAACAAGCGATTGAAACAGTTACATTTTTTAAAAAAGTGCTTTTTAAAACTTGCATTTAGAAAGAAGGACAAACATATGACTGAAGAATAAAACCTTGACTGTAAAAAATTATATTTAAAAATAATTTCTGAATTTTTGTTGGTGTGGTTACAAAAAATATTTCTAAATATTATTTTTTTGGATTCCAGGTTTTATCAGTCCAATCCAGAACACGGCCCAGCCCCAGGGTTTATCTAGGCCCTAATTTTCGCTTGTTTCTATGCATAATTGTTTTCTTTTAAAGTTTATTGTAAACATAAAGTTACGATTTTTACTCAAGTCTATTTCTTATATATCCTCCTTCAAAATTGTAATTATTTGTAAAACATAAATTTTCTTCTTTATTATTGACATCATTCGGTTTCTGTTGGTATTAAAAAAATTAGCTGTTTTCTTATTTTTAAAAATAATTTGAAACATTTAGAAAAAATTTTAAAATGTGGGTGTCAAGATTTGTCTTTACAACAAATCTCGATATTTCTTTTTCTTATCTTTTTGATCGCTTTTAAAAGCTTGATAGACTTTTTCTTGCTTTTATTCACTTCCTTATAAATTTTCCTGTTCCTGCCGGCCGGCTAGCTTTCTGTTGGAATAAAATGATTATAAACCAATAAAATGTATCAAACCACTAAACGACTAATCTTTTAACAGTGGGTTACGCAAAAAGGAAGAACAAAATATTCAAATGTGACATACTTTTAAAAGTTAAAATTCATTTCAACAAATGAAATAAAATAGATGGATCTTTCTGGTGAAAGAAGAGACGAAAAATAAAAGATCAATAATCTAACGCATAAAAAGTCTACGAAAGCAAACATTTCGAAATATTACAGGGTGATTCAAGAAATTCGCCGGTTATGATTTGGATAGCAAAAAAATGCGGTTTTGCAAATAGCAAAAATATGATTTTTTATGATGTTAATAAGAAAAAAATTTTCAATTTTAACGTAAATTTTTTTTCCTTTTTTTGACACTTCAAAAATTTTTGAATGGGGGGTACGTGAAAATCGAAAATTTTTTTTTCTCAGAATAACTTTGTATTGACATCATAAAAACTTATATTTTTGTTATTTACAAAACCGCAATCCGTTTTTTTGATAACTTTTACAGTACTAATTTGCCACCAAAAAGAAAACCGGAAAAATTCTTCAGTCACCCTGTAGTATGAATCAAACGAAAATATTTTTCGTCAGGGTTTTTTCTATTGTATTTTCGGGAGTTTGATATATATTCGCTTGTTTTCTGTGAGTTATTGTTTTCTTTTTTTAATTTTGTTGTAAAATTCAAAATACGTGTTTTAAAGCCATGTCAAATTTTTATATCCTCCTTCAAAATTGTAATTATTTTTAAAACATAAATTTCATTTTTTTATTAATGGTTTTATGTCTTTTATGAATGTCTGCAATATTAAAATTACATCAGGTTTTTTTAAAAAGTTTTTAGAATTTAACTTTAAATATAACACAGATTACACATAGATTAAAATATACAAATTTGGCATACTTTTTAAAGTCAAAACTTCTTTGCAAAAAAATGCATTTCCGTTCCACCGAAGAAAAAAGGAGGCGGAAAATAAAAGATTGATAATCTGGCACGTAAAAAGCCTATAAATAGGAACTGTGCGAAATACTTTTTGAAATGTGTGAAAATATTCAACGTCGAGTTTTGCCGTTCGAATGTTTGACACAAAAAGAAAGACAGAAAAACAACGAAAATATTTTTATGTGAGATGGACAAACATTTTTTCACTACTTTTTTTCCTGAAAAAAAAGTTATGATTTTATTTTTTGAATATTTTATTTTAAAACTTTTCATTGTTTTAAACATTTTTTAAACTGTTTTCTTTTAATGTTGATCGTTTCTGTAAATTTTTAAATAAATTATATCAATAACCATCAAATATCATTATTAAAGATTAATAATGAAAATATATCTGCCTTTGTTTTGTTATTATTATTTTTTAGAATGATTAAGCAAACATTTTTTAAAATATTGTATAAAATTTTTAATTAAATTCACGACGCAATCAAGTTTTATTAAACCCAAATTAAGCATATTAAAATAATATGTTTTTGCATTTTGTTTTAATTAAAACGTTTTAAAAAAAATATCGCAAAATGTCTCTGCAACGTCTTTATTATATTTTTCACGCGTTTTTAATTTTTTCCTTTTTCGTTACAAATCATTTTTATCATGAATAGTGAATTGATGGAAGAAATCAACAGCATACCAAATGTATCCACAATACATTCGTTCACTATCATCTGATGCCCTATATAATTGTCCGTTTTTTCCACAAAAACTATTTTTAAATAACACAAAAAAGAAAGTTAAAATATTCTAATCTGATATGTTTTTTGAACCCCAAATTTGTTCCATTCCGAAAAAAAGAAAATCTTTGTAAAACGTTTGCAGAAAATCGTTGATGACAAAAAAAATAAAACGGTGCAGTCTGTTTTTGATGAAAAAAGGAATAAAAGTTCATTGATCGTCTGACACAAAAAAAATGCAAAAAGTAAATGTTCCAGAACTTTTAAAAGAAAAAGAAAGAATATTTTTCATCGCTTTTTGCCATTTTTTCATTTTAATCTTATTATATTTCTGTGATGATTAAAATTTCTTTTGTCGTTTGAATATTTTATTTTTAATGCTTTTAATCTTTTTTTTACATTTTGTGAGCTGGTAATTATGTTGTTATTTATATTTTTCGATAAAAGAGTTTAAAAAAATTCAATAGGTGAAAATCGAACATTAATTAAAATAAAAATTCAAAGATAATTACAAATATTATTTCTAATGTTGATTAAAAAAGCCTGTTACTTTAAAAGTGTTTTTTAAAAAATCTATTTAAAGGTCTTTTTTGTTGATCAATTTTTAAAATAATTCTTTTAAAAATGGCAAAGTACACGATGAATCAAGAAAAAGTGCCCACTTTGATTGGTCGGCATTTTGTTTCTTTTAAATATTTTCAAAAATGGAGTTCACAGTCGCTATTGACCTTATTTACCCCTTTTTTTATTAAAAAAATCAAAAAGCTAGCATTATTGAGGCAAAAATTGATTTTTTACATGTGTAACCGCTCATTACCTCTAAATCCGTCGATGTTAGCATGTCAGACATTGTTGATTAAATTTCAAAGACAGAAGAAAAATGGTTAGATTGAAATTATTTGCATAAATTGTTGCTTCTTTTCCGATAAAATATCCTTAATTTACACATAACCCCATTATTTTACATTTTTCATTCATTAATTCTTCGAATTCTAAAATGATTTTCAATGTTATATTCAAAAAAAAATACAATTTAATTTTAATTTTTGTTTCTTATTAAAATTTTAAATTACGTGAAATTGAACGATAGCAAAAACTTTTTTATAATTTCAGTTCATAAAAAGATAACATTAATGTTGTAATAAAAATAAAAAAAGTTTTTCTTTCTTTTAAATTTGCATATACCTAATTTAAATAAAAAGAGGAATAAATTAAATAATAATAGATTTTGATTATTTTTAAATTTATAGCTCAGAAAACAGAAAAGCAAATATTTATTGGGCATGCCAATTAACTTCAAAATATGAAAGAATTGTAAATCATTTTGTTGCAATTTTGAGCTGTATTTTTTTAAATAATGAATAATTACGTATTTCAGGTGTTTCTTTCATTTTTCTATTTTTTCTTTTATTCATTTTACTCATTTTAAGCTCCTTTTTTTTTTTAAGCTGCAATTTTATCATAGAATAAAATATTCAAAACCGTTTTTGAAAATCGATTTTTTCAGAAAATAATAATGTCGTAAAAAAAAGCTATAAAAAAAAGACAAACGACACCGATAAAAATGACCTTTCTGTTTCGAAAGAAAGAAAATGCAAATGTTTTGTTTTTATTATGAAAAAATGGAAAAATGTATGTGTTTTATGAAATTACACACTTTTTGCGAAAAATGCTGCTTAATAATTTTCATCATATTTTCTATTATAAAAAAGTCCTTGTTTCTTTATCGAAAACAATTAATTTTCGTTTGAATATTTTGTTCGGTAATTGTTGTACTAAAATTGTAAAGATAAAACTTATAAAATAAATTTGCCTACAGCAGAAAAATGATTTCTTGGAAGAAAAAACCATGCAGTTTTCTCCAAAGTTGAAGATCATGGATCATTAGTTAAAAAAAACCAGAGCTTGAAATTTTAATAAAAAAAAGATGGATAAAATTTCATTCATAACAAAATAGTTTAGACTTTAGTTATTTGCCAAAATTATTGCTATCAAAGAAAACACAATCTTGCATATCGGTCATGGATGTTTTAAGATGTTAAAACAGGTCAAAAAATAGCCGATCCAACTTTTTTATTTGATTAACTTGTTTTTTATGTTGTTAGCAAAATTTTATATATAATTCAATCTTTTCTTTTTTTTGAATTTACAAAAAATCTTTGTAATATATTTTTTAAATCATTTTATTGCAAAACTCTGAAAACGTTTCTTTTTATTAATGTTTTTGTTTTAACTTTTGATATTTTTATGTGTCAAAACCAGCAAATTTTAAAAGTAATTACAAATTGTCTGTAATTTCAATAATACAAAAAATAGAATAAAATATTCAATAATCTAAATTATCAGAAATATTCTTAGCAAAAATTAAATCGAATGTAAATCTATTTTCAAATGGCGTTTTACGTTTTAAAAGAAAAAACGTTTTCATTTTCATTTTTTTCCATTTGAAAAAAGTAAAAAGCAAAGACTTTTTTAAAAAACATTCATTTCGATTGAATAAAAAAAAATGTGTCCTTTTTTACACTCTTTATTTCTTGCAGAAGCATCTGTTCAAAGCTTTTCTTTTACAAACTTCCCCGATTTAATGAAACAAAAAAGAGAAGAAACGAGCAGTTTCAAAACTGCTCATTTGTTTCATCTGTTTCTGCTTTTCAGCGCCAACAAAAAATGGTGAGAGTACACTTTTTTCATTCAGTCGCAATTAAACCGTCATTGCGAATAGATTTTTGCTAAAAGATATTGCTGATAATCAATTTTATCGAACATTATATTCTTTTGTTTTCCATATGTAAATTTTATCCAAGTAAAACTGTGTTGCGCCTAACACATTTACCAAATTTAACTATCCAATTTTTGGGAACTTCTCACTTTTTATACAATTAATTTATCACACTTTTTGATATTAAATTTTCTTTTTGTCCGTTTTTTTATTATCCGTTTTCTTTCCTTCCGCCCCCCCCCTCTTTTTTCAATTAGCATTTTAATAATTAAAAAGAGATGTTTTTTTGCATTCCACTGTTTCATTGGCTTTTGAGCTAATAAAATGCATAAACAATCCAATTTTTTTATTGATTATATTAACCCTCAAAAACTGTTTATTTGTTAAAAAAAATATTATCTTTGCTTCTCAACTGTACTAGTTTTCAATACTGTTTTGCGTCATTTTAATGAAGATATTCATACATCGTCCTTCTTCATTATGTAAAGGTTAAAACATTTAATAAATCCATTTTTTCTTATTTTTTTTCTGATCATTGGTCCTCAAAAGGTTTCACGTGAGCAGCAACATTTTTCAACATGATTTTAGTTTCAGCTTTTTTATCAGTTTCTTCATCAACTTTTAGCTTTTTTAACAGGAAAAAATTAAAACATTATCAAGGGTGCATATGTTTTTTATGCGCCCTTGATAATGTTGTACAATAAAATATCGTCAACAACGTTATTTTGGTGAAGCATAACTTTTACTCATTGATGTTATCAATGGCGTTTATGCACTTTTATGTTTTTAATTTTTTCTTACATGATAAGAAATGAATTTTTAGAATAGTGGAAAACATGGACACAAAAGGGGAGGAAAAAAGGAGTAAAAAGAGGGAGTGTTTTTTACTCCTCCTTACCTCATGTTTCTCTCTTTTCCCATCTCATATATTATTTGACTGCGGTTAACAAAAATATTACATAAAAGTAGGAACTTTTAGGTTCTTAGTTCACATATTTGGTAGACAATATCAATTTTCGAGCAGTGCTACTGAAAAAAACTTTTTTTTCTTTTGAAGATTCTCTTTATTTGTGAAATATGCCTTCTCCTCTAATGACTCTTGCAGCACCTGTTGCAGTACCTCTTGCATCACTCGCAGTAAAAACAATTGTAAGTATTGATAGCTATTAAACTGAAGGCGAAAAGTTCTGAATTCATACACTGTGAAAAAAGAAGGTGATGAAATAGTGACGAAAAAACCCGTTAGGGCATTGTGAGGTGATGATATCAAAATTTGATGATTTCAGTGATGAAAACGAAACTGAATCATACTGTCACGGTGACGTTACGGTAACAAATTTTCGGAACATTCGATAATTTATACTTTTCGTTTTATAAATTTGTTTTAGTACTTCTAATTTTTTCATAATTTTTAGCTCTTTTAATAAAAGATTTTTAACTTAAAACACACTTATAAGGGTGAAATTCCACCATTTCCCCTCTCACCAAGTAGCCACCCTGATTTATACTTAATTTTAAAGCAAGTAAAATTGGTTTAAAAAGTAACGAAATATTGTATATATTTTTAAGTGCTTAAATGTTAAATATATATGTTTAACCTTAAATTCTAATCCTTTATGATTTTTTTTATTTTATAGGAGGTTGTCATTGAAAGACAACAAATATTAAATGCAACAAAAATAAATGAACAGATTGTAAGTTAATTGTTCTTTTTTTGAATACTTATTTACATCCTTTTTTTTAAGCAACGGCAATACTTCTTGAGATTTCTTGGTTTTATTGCAGTTATCGCTCTTGCATATCTATTTTGGAGCCATTCAGCGGCCTTAAAAGAACAGCGAGTAAGTTGTTTTACGAAAATCGTTTTATCTTCATGGTTAATGTTAATCTTAAAGCATATAATCTAACCATAAGAAAAAAACTTAAAATTTGCTTAAATTCTTTATTTCAACTTAAAATTTAAAAAATAATAAACTTTAAGATCCAAAATGAAATGGTACATCAACGAATGGAAGCAGAACGTGAGCGCAAAGCTCAAATGGAAATATCACGCCAAAAGCATATGTACGATGCTTTAATTTATTGCGTCACAGTTTTTGGCGCTGCTGGTGTTGCGGTTGCTGTTGTAGGTGCAACCATTGTTTTTTGGCTTTTTAGAAAGCAATAATAAGTATACTAAATGTGCCTATCTTTTTTAATATGAAGTTATTAAATTAAAATAAAAACTTTAAAAAACAAATAAATTTTACAAAAGCTTAAAAATACAGCAGTTTTTTTCAAAGTTTGCCAAATGTTATAAGTTTGGTAGCATCAGAATCGCCGTAAAAAATCATTTGAAATAAAAAAAGAAAAAAGCGAATAAAAAATAATGTTTTAGTAATGGTTAAAAAAACAGAAAAACTAATTTTTTCAGCCGGGGAACACATTTGTTTCATAAATAGTTTCGTGTCGCGTTTCACAAACAACACTTTTTTTGCAGCAAAAAAAATTTGTTTTTCACATGTTCGAACCCTACCAGGGACACAAAAATATTTTTTATCTTCGATTGAGCTGATTTTTGGTACATATATCCTTTTGGCTATGCAGAATCAAAAAACAAAAGCAGTTCTTTTTTTAAAAAAAAGTATACGATGGTTTGAGTCGAATCAGTGATCAAAGGACTGTCGCGCAGCGTTTCTAACATTTGGATACAGACGCATATTTTTGAAGGGAGCCTTCGGGCTAGCTTTTATTTTAATAATTGGTATTAAAATACTATCAGATGCAGAAAAAAATTGTGTATTCGATAGGCACAATCCCGAATTGAGGCGTTTCCGGTCGTTGTGTATCATCATCGGAAAAACGTAAAAAAATGCGGTTTTTCCTTATAATTTCCTTTTTTTGTAGGAAATAAATGTTCAGATTTTGGATTGTTGGAATCTCCGTGTTTTTTTTTCACATATATTAGGATAAAAATCGAAATTAAAAAGAAGAGTTAAAAATTTCTACAGTATACCTCTCTTTCATTTTTTTTGGCAGAAAAAAAATGCGGGGAAGACTCGCGTTTGAGTCGCGTGTGCACGTCGCTAGTTGTATGTCTGTTTTAAGGTAGCCCAACACATATGCTTCATCAGTGACAATATTTATCGTCGGGCCTCAAATTAGCCAAAAACTAAGGGGCGGAACTTTTCATCCACAAAAAATTTCCTTTATTTTCCTTGCAACAAAATTTCGACATAAAAAACAATTTAAAAAATATTTTTTTAGTCAAAGTACAAACTATAATCTTCTCTGCCTAACACTCGTGTTTACTTTAATATTTTTAAGGTGCATCTTTAAGAAAATATCAACAAAATGTATTTGAACTTGATAAGAAAACAATAGAAGTCATAAGATTTTTTTTACTATAGAACATTCATTAATCACAAACAATAAAAATATTATTCGGCAATTTTTTCACGTGAAAATTTTATCAGTGAACTATCCATGAGTGAAGAAAGAAACTGACATCTTAACTCAAAACATTATGAAAAATAATTCGTTATATTTTGTTTTTATTTTAATATGCAGAGCATAAAATATTGAAAAACAAATGCCGAAATCAGTAATTATCTTTTTTGTTTATTCAATATTTTTTCATAAAGATCCATTAGGCAGAGACCCCAAAATATTTTTATTAACATATATAACAAAAAGATGTTTAGTAATAATTACATCGTACAGACAAAATTGAAAAAGGTTTAACAATGAAACCAAATTCAGTTTCATACAGTCATCAATTAAAGACGATTATTTCTTTCCAGCTTTTGGATTTTTTTGGTCGGCATGATTGTTAGTAGCCGCTTTATATGCAGCATTGTTGGTGTTTGCATTATTTGAGTTTGCCATATCGGCAGCGTTATCAGCTGGTTTTTTGTCAGGCATGTTTGTTGAAGTCTGAAATTTGTTGGACATGGACAGAACCTAAAAAAAATTTCGTGTATTTGTTTATGCACATTCAAAAATGCATTCCCGTAAACAAAAATTAAGTTTAAAAAAAAGTAAGCGCAAAAAAACTTTTTTATGTTAACGTTTTTCAACAAAGCATATTTTTAAAGATCAGCCTCGATTATCAAAGCACCAATAAACACAAGTATTGGTACATTAACGAAGTTATTTAACGCAAAATCTTTGACTCATTAAGTTTTTGTTTCAGCGACACAGAAAAACTATCCGAAAACGGTTAAAAATAAAAGTCAATATTTTTATAATCTTTCAAAACATATGAATAAAAAGCACAAGTAAATATCTAAAAAACTTAAACAAGGAAATGAGTGAAAAGCATTAGAAAAACATGGTATTATACATTTTTTTTAAATCAGGGTGGGGAACGTTTATAGGAAGATTTCAAAACTGCAAAAAAGCAAATATTTATGAACTTTTTTACATACACGATGAAATACTGCCGAACCTCGATTTTACACCTTTCTTCTGCGGACCCTTCAAATGGAAATCCCAGTAAACGGACCTCGATTTCACATCAACGTCTATTTTACGCCTTTTTTCCCGATCCCATGAAATGCGTGATTTAACGAGGTTCGACTGTCATAATATTGTTAGTTAATAATGTAAAATAAACGAGTGCTTTTAGGCGTTCTGTTTTGAAAGGCAAATAAAGCCTCTCCTTCTTTTTTATTTAAAACAAATAACTGCTTTTTTACAGTGTCATTCACATTTATCAAAACATATATTTTGAAAACTATTAGAAATTTAATAGTGTATAAATTGATGTTTTTTCTTTTTTTTCACAAATTAACACAAGTTTGAAAAAAAGGTGTGTCTTTATATAAGCTTTTCGAATGCAGACATAAAATTTGTTAAAATTTGAAGTGAACAAAATGTGATTATCGAAAAATCATATAAATGACTTTATAAAAGGTATATGATAAGTTAAAAAACATTATTATGCGAAATTATTTCTCTAAATTTTAATGAATGCAATCACGGTTTTCTCCGCCAAATTTGCCTGAAAGTTGTAAAAAATTGTAAATCATTTTGTTGAAATTTAGAGCTGTATTTTTTTTAAATAATGCCTGCTTTGACAACATGGCAAGCAGCCAAGCTCCGTTTGTTTTTCTATTTTTTTTATTCATTTTACTTTAAATGTAGGCTGCAATGTTATTAAAGAATAAAATATTCAAAACCGCTTTTGAAAATCGATTTTTTCAACAAACAGCATTATGGTAAAAAAGACAAACAACACCGACGTAAATGGCGTTTCTGTTTCAGAAAGAAAATGCAGACGTTTTATGTTTTGTTTTGAAAAAATGGAAACATATATATATTTTATGAAATAACACATTTTGTTGCGAAAAATGCTGCTTAAAATCTTTCATCGTATTTTCTAGTATAAAAAATTCCTTGCTTCTACATCAAAGACAATTAATTTTTGTTTGAATATTTTGTTAGATTATTTTTTTATTAAAATTGTAAAGATAAAAATTATGATATAAATATGCAAAAAGCAGAAAAATAATTTGTTAGAAGGAAAAACCATGCAGTTTTCTCCAAAGTTCAAGATCATGGAACATTAGTAAAAAAACCAGAGCTCCAAATTTTAACAAAAAAAGATGGATCAAAATATCATTCATAGCAAAATAGTTTAGAGTTCAGTTATTTGCAAAAATTATTGCTATTATAGAAAACATAATATTGCATATCGGTCATGGATGTAAACAAGTCAAAAAATAGCCGATCAAACTTTTTTATTTGATTAACTTGTTTTTTTATTTTGTTAGCAAAAGTGTTATATTTATTTCTATCTTTTCATTTTTTTGAATTTACAAAAAATCTTTGTAATTTATTTTTTAAATCATTTTGTTTCAAAGCTCTTTAAACATTTCTTTTCATTAATGTTTCAATACATGTGCAGCAGTTGTTGGATATTTTTATGTGTCGAACCGAGCAAATTTTACAAGCAGTTGAAAATTGTAGGTAATTTTAGTAATACAAAAAAATAGAAAAAAATATTCAAAAACCTAAATTATCAGCAATATTTTTAGCAAAAATTAAATCGAATACAAATCTTTTCGCACCAGGCGTTTTACGTTTTAAAAGAAAAAACGTTTCCTTTTTATTTTCATTCTTTTTCCATTTGAAAAAAGTAAAAAGCAAAGACTTTTTTGAAAAACATCTATTTCGATTGAATGAAAAAAGTGCACTCTTTTGCTCTCTTATTTTTTTGTTAGAATAGAAATGCAGACGCATCTGTTCAAAACTTTTCTTTTACATACGTCCTTGATTTAATAATACAAAAAAAATAGAGAAACGAGCAGTTTTAAAAAATACTATTTTTTTTGTTGATCTATTTGGAGAATTACAGAAGTGCCTTTTTTTATTAAATAGCAGAAAGTTTTTGCTATTTTGAATTTTTTAAATATATTAATAAATGGCATTTATTGAAACAAACACTATCTTTTTTACTTTAAAAAAAAGTTTTGAAAAACTATTATGGGTTTTGTTGCTTATTTTTTCTTTGCAATATTTATTTAACCATTTGATCTTCCACAGACAAACATTTAATAAAAGAATAAAATTAAAATTAATGAACAATTTTATAAAAACAGAGTTAGAAAAACATGTTACAATAAAAAAGCGTGCTTTAGAATAAATATTAATAATATTTGTTTTTATTGCTTTAAAAAAACGCTATTAATGAATTAAATGAGCAGTCGAAAACTGAATAACTAAAAGATAAAAGAAACTTATTTTTTGTTTCCCATATACTTAATAGAAAAACGTTAGAATTTTCTTTCTGAAGGCTATAAGTATGTTTAAATGTTTGCAAAATTCATTTTCCTAAATCGTTTCTTTCAATATTGAACACAATTAGTATTGGTAGTAACTTTGGAGTTTTTCAAACACTGATAACTATCAATTTAAAAAACGGAGAAAGATTAGTTAAAATTTCCTAAATAAGTTAATATAAATTAGAAAAATCCTATATTTCGAAATTCGAATGTTAGAAAAAAAATTTAGTGCAGAAAAGTTTTTTTGATTTTTTTTTGATTTTAGGCAGCAGGCCAGCCCGCCCTTCGATTTTTAGGCCGGGTTTTTAGGCCGGATTTCTCATCCCAGAAAAAAAATGAAAACAAAAAATTTTGTCTGTTATAAAATATTTTTTCGGTAGACAGAGTAAAAAAGTCTGTCAGCTTTAAAAAAATAAGCGATCGAAAAAATGGCATAATTTAAAAAGCTTGCATTTAGAAAGAAGGACAAGTAAAAGAAATTTTGAAACAATTTGTGCATTTATATTTTCGCTTGTTTTCTTTTTAATTTGTTGTAAAAATCAAAATACAATTTTTTAATTTAAGTCGAATTTTTATATCATCCCTCAAAATTGTAATTGTTTGTAAAACATAAATTTCGCTTTTTTGTTAATGTATTTATGATTTTTGAGCAATCCAATATTGAAATTTCAACGGCGTTCTTATTATTAAAAAAGATTTGAGAATATAATTTTAAATAAAACACAGATTACACATAGCTTAAAATATTCAAATTTTGGCATACTTTTTAAAGTCAAAAATTCTTACTTTTTGTAAAAACTGCATTTCTGTTCTATCGAAGGAAAAAATGGAGGCGGAAAATAAAAGATCGATAATTTCGCACGTAAAAAGCTTACAAAAACGAACATTGCGAAGTACTTTTTGAAATGTGTGAAAATATTCAACGTTGAGTTTTGCCGTTCGAATGTTTGACGCGAAAAGAATGAAAAACAATGAATATATTTTTATGGGAAATGGTTTTTCTTCGTAAATTTAACTTTTTTACCTACCCGTCGTATTCTGCATCGAAAAGCAGACTCTGCGCAGAAAAAAAAGCAGAAAAAAAAGCATGCTTCATGCATGAGTTCATGCAGACTCTGCTTTAAAGCTGTGCAGTTTCGGCTTTTGAAAGCAGCTTTTATTTTTTTCTTTTATTATACCAAAAGAAGTGATAAAAGTTTTGCAAGATCAGACAAAAGCAAAAAAAGAAGAAGATCGAAAAGAAGAATCGCGAGCAAAAAAATGTGAGCCAATGAATCTCAGTGATGCAAAAATTTAACAGCAAGACTTAGTTAATTATCATTCAATTAGTCAGGGTAAAAATCCGTTTGAAACCACCACAAAGCAAGAAGAACACCAGTCTCTTCGGGGGCGTGGGTTCGAATCATACTCTCGTCACCACTGTTAAGAATAAAACTCTGTTTTATTCTGTATTTGTTAATATTGAAAGAAGGGGAAAATTAATACATTAATACTTTATATAAAGATAACGAGCAAACGCTCAGCAGCACAAAATCAGACAAAATTAAAAAAGCATAAATAAAATAGCACACAGAAAAAGCGAGAGAGGAAAAAAGAGAGAGAGGAAAAATAGCTCAATTATGACATTTAGCCAACAATAATAAAATACTTTAACAAGTACCAAATCGATTATATGAAGTATATAACGTTAAATTAAATGATGAAGATTATGTACCCCGTTTGAAATTTGAAACTGAAATGATCACAGAAGAAGAAATTGAAAGCAAGTTATTTTCTTTTGTTTTTTTATAAATTTAATATTACTTTTAGGAATAAGACAAACAAATGAAGGATGGGAAGCTTTATCAAAAAAATCAACATGTTTTTTATTGTATAATATTGGACCACAAAGTCAAGAATGGAGAGCACGACTAATATTAAAAAATTACATCACACATTTTTGCAATCTCCGAAGTAATATGGAAGAAATTAGTTATTGTGCAGGAAGCAATGATTTATTATTATTAATGAAGTCTGAACAGTTAAGTCAAATATTTTGGTTGAATGATTATCCGTTGGAAGAAAAAATGCATGAACTGCATCCATTTTGGTATGAAAAATATTTTAAAGAAAAACTTCATTTATTCAGTTTTGAAAATTACAATAGAGCTTTAACCGTTTTAAATGCCCTTCATACGATCAAAACATTGGAAGGCGACTACACTGATAACTTCGTTAAAAATTTTTTAATTGAAACTGCAATTTTTTCCCAAACTGCTATCACCGACGATTTCGTTATTCCTTTTCTTTTGGCTACAACACGACAACATCAATGGGTTGATGAATTATTCATGTTGAATGTCGAAATTCAGTTTCGTCTTACATTAACTGAAATAAAATTGGTTAGAAGAAAATTAAAAAAAATTAAAGATGAAAATCTTAAAATTTTATTTTGTTCCAAAATGCATGAGAAAACTTTGGAAAATCAAATAAATCTTGGCAAAGCAATTCATATTTTTAGTCAATTGAAAAAATCAGTGGCTTTGTACCCATATTTGAAAGAATATCCATTAAACTTGTGGTTGAAAATATTAAATGAAAGCGGGCTCGTATCAGAAGTTATGCCTTTGGAAGAATTTAACAAATCAGGTTGTCATGAAAATGTGAAATATTTGTTTAAGAAATTATTTGCAGTGTTCGGCCGTAAAAGTGTTAAGCCTTTAATTCATGATATCATTCAATTAAACAGTCATATGGATGAAAAAGATTTAGGAATTTCTATTCAACGTCTATGTGACAGAAAATTTTCAAATAGCCCAAATTTTTCGCTAAAAGAAATATTTCAAGCAGCAATAAAGAAACAATCATTATCGCCAGAAATTTTCGTTCAATCAATTGATAATGCAGATATTGTTGAAATTATTGAAGAACTTTTAGACACGTCGTATGGAAAATTTCAAAAAGATAATGATATACAAAAACTTATTATGCTGTGGAATAATATATCCACAAATTTGCACATACTTGAATATAGCGGAAAACCAAATTATGAAATGTTTCGCGATTATATTTGCAGTAGAAATAATCTTCCCAAGGATATTCAACATACTATTATAAAATGTATATATTATTTATATTTAGCTAATATTGTTGATAAAATGATAGAAAAACTTCGTGGCTATCGATTAAGGGATACACAAAAAGCTGCAATTTTGTGTACTCTCAATGAGTCTCTCATTAGCGAAAAAGCTGATGCTAATTCAAAAGGTGTTTTACAACAAATTAATACTGGCGAAGGTAAAACATTAATTATTGCTGTGATGAGTATAATTTTGGCATTGATGAAAGTTAAAGTTTCTATTGTAACAAGTTCATCAGTGCTGGCAAAGCGAGAAATTGAATCAAAAAATGGTTGTGCTGATTTATATCAAGCTTTTGGAATAAAAGTTGGACATGTTTGTTATGATTTAAAACGAAAACGATCAGAAATGTATTCAACGTGTGATGTAATCTATGGTGATTTAACCACTTTTCAAAGTGATTATTTACAAGACACATTCTTATTGACAAATGTTTTGAACGGATGGTCATATGATGTTGTCATTGTTGATGAAGTTGATTCAATGCTTTTGGATAATGGCTTTAATACGTTATATCTTGCGCATGAAATCCCAGAATTAAAATTATTACAACCAGTATTAACAAAAATTTGGCAATTTGTTAACCTGCGTTCAAAAGAAGCTTATGAGATATATGATAAAATTTACAGTTTATTCTTCCAAAAAATAGATTTCTATCCTTTTGCGGCAGCTCTCAACATAAGTGATGAAGAGGCAGAAGTATTAAAGCATCATTTAACTGATAAATGTGTGACAGATAAATACGGAAAAATAAGAGAAAGGAAATTAAAAAAAGTCACGGAAGAGCTTAAAAATGTAAAAAATCTAAAAGAAAATACAAAAACAAAATTTTTGAACCTATTTCACAAAGCAATCAAGGATTCCATACTAAATGGTATTCCATTCCTTCAAACATATGTCTCAGCCAATTTAGTAGAATTTATCAAAAATGCTGAAATTGCTTATAATATGGAAGAAGGGATTCAATATCAAATTGAAACAGTTTCAAATATACATACTCAAGAATTAGAAACACGTATTATCATTATTGATCCAGATACAGGCGTAGATTTACCTTCAACACAATGGGCACATGGATTACATCAATTCTTGCAACTTAAACATGGATTAGCTTTGACACCTATCTCTACTAAAGCAATATATGTATCGAATGTAACCTTTTTCAAAAAATTTTCTCGTATTTATGGTTTTACTGGAACATTAGGAACAGAAATAGAAAAAGATACTCTTAAAGAGTTATATCAAGTGAAATGTGATGTTTTTTCATCATCTTTTAATCGATGCTTTAATGAAAACGCACCCATTGTAACAAAGGATGAAAATTCACAATGCATTGAAATTTTTAAATCGCTTCAAGTTATGATGCAACACAAAAGATCAGTATTAATTATTGGAGAATCAATTAAATCAATCACAAATATGAGAAATAATATTAAAGATATTGCACAAACTCAACTCCAACAAGACGAAGCTAAACCATTTCTGTATTCAAAAATATATAAACGAGTTTCAGAAAAATTGGAATTTGCTGATGGCAGTATTGAATTACCCCCAGCTACAATCATTTTTGCAACAAATTTAGCTGGTAGAGGGACTGATATTAAAATTTCAAAATGTCTGCGAGAAAATGGCGGCCTTCATGTTATTCTAGCATTTTTACCACAAAGTATTCGAATCGAAAAGCAAGCATTTGGTAGAGCAGCAAGAAATGGAGAACCCGGAACAGCACAATTAATTTTTTGGGATAATACAATTACAGATGATGAAACACATGAAAAAATTATTGAATTAAAAAACAAAAGAAATTTAAAAGAACGGCAAAAAAGTGAGGAATTAAAAAAAATATATTTAACAAAAATATTAGCTGAAGAGCAATGCTTTTTACAATTTGCACAACTGTTTGAGCATCAAAGAAAAAGATTGCTGGAATTAAAACATCCGTATCCAGAAATAATATTAAAAGACATCATTGACGAATATGCAGCATGGCTTGATTTCATTCCCACAGGTGATGAAAAGTTGGAAGTTATTCGGGGTATTTGCATGATGGCTGCTCAGCGAATACCAGAAGAACCCCAGCGACCTGTAAATAAAATTACATTTGCAACAAAATTAGTAAGTAAAAAGCGGTACTTTTTTCGTTTTCACCTCCCCCCCCCACAAAAAATTCATTCACAAATTTGGGTAAAATCAGTCAGTTAACGTTGAGAATTCAAAAGGTTTTGCTGAGTGAGCGGTTGCTTTTATGAATGAATTTTTTGAGGGTGGAATAGAAAAGTGCAACAAATTAAACTGAATGAAATGAAAAAATAAAGATTTTTCGTTAAATTTATGGCTTTCTTTTTTTAATGAAATCGCAACGATAGACAAATAGGATGTACAGTAGCGACCAAAAAATAAGGCCCACCTCTATTTTTGCTATATTTTTATTATTTTTTCTTCTGTATTCAAAGTGTAAAGTGATTCTGATAGTAAAATCAGTTTGCTAGTTGACGTGTTTGACCGTTTTCGTTAATTTCGATTTCCGGTGTTCTCACAGCGAAAATCCAAAAAACACCGTTTTTCGAAGTTCCGATATACTGTAGTTTCAAAAATTTTAATATGTGCATCGGATAGCCCGTGCCTTATATAGTCTACCCACCAAGTTTCAGAATCTTTGAACAAGCCATCTCTTCAGGTTGTCGTATCAAAGTTAAGAAAAATGGGCAAAAATTGACAAAAATTGAAAAACGGGCTCTCCGATGCCCATATTAAAATTTATGAAACTACAGTATGCCGGAATTATGAAAAACGCCGTTTTCGCATTGTTGTATCCGCAAGATAAACAATTAACAGAAGTAGTATATTTATAAGCACAATAAATATATATAACAGCACAATAGAAGAAATACGGAGAAGAGGCCGAATTAGCGTCTAACTCCTAGCTCAAGGCTCAGCAATAATAAACTAAGAAAGAGAAGACATCACTATTGCAAATAGGCTGAACGTTCTCGAACAACAACGAAGACCAACGAATAGTAACGTTGTTACATTCGTGGTAAGAATTTACACCTAACAACAGAAAGTATTAATACCCTAATACCAGGGTTACAACACGCATGTTCGCTGTGAGAACACCGGAAATCAAAATTAACGAAAACGCTGAAACACGTCAACTAGCAAACTGATTTTACTACTTTACACTTTGAATATTGAATAAAAAATAATAAAAATATAGCAAAAATAGATGTAGACCTTATTTTTTGGTCGTTATTGTATCTGCTGCTGCAGTTCTGATGGAACCATATTCTTTAAAAAAATAAATTCTGGAAATAGAGTTTTCTGAAAGAATAAGAAATAGCCAATCTGCTGCAGTTTTGCTATACTACATTTCCATACAAAAGTTTTAACATTTTCTAACTTTTCAGATGCTCGAAAAACGGTTCGAAGAAGCAAAAATAATCTTTGACAAAGTTGCTACTGAATTTCAAGATTACTTTACTGAAGCAAAATATTATTCGACCATGTGTGAAATTATTATTCAACAACAAAATTTATCTCCTTTCTATGAACAAATTTGTAAAGATTTAAAAAAAGTAAAATCAAGTTTTTTGGAAAAGCTTAATTTATTTGCTGCAAATATCGGTGTAGTAGAAGTATATAAAAAGATCAAAAATGAAAGCATATTTTTTAATGTTGAATTTTTACAACAACAAGAAGAATGCCAATATGCCATTTCGATAGTTGTTGACAGTATTGATCAATTTTTGGGGCAAATTATTGAACCATCTGATTTTAATTGTGATTTTTTAAGCTTTGAAGCTTCTCTACTTGTGTATGACCGATTAAGCAGTTATAAAAATGAGTCATCACTACTTGAAGGATTAAAAATATGCAAAAATTATGATAAAGAAACATTGGAAGAAATATGTTTTGAAAAGAACCTTGATTTTTATCATATTTCAAATGAATTGGATATGATGGAAGATCGATGTATTGATGTAAAAGAAATAAAATCATTATTTGGAGAAATAGCATTTCAAGATTATTGGGAATTTTTTAAAACACAAAATTTATTATCTGATATTGAAGTAAAACTATTTATACATTTGGAAGCTTTGTCAGTGCCAATGAAAGATGCCATTATGAAAAAGTATGCTATCACTGAAACTTTATCACCCGAATATCGGTTACAATATCCATTCGTAGAAAAATGGAATCAAATTAATTATGATAAATTCTTGGAAGAAAATGAAGCTTTAGTAAAATGCTTTATGAAACATAATATTATTGTTAAGTCTGAAATTGCCAAACTTAAAAATTTTGATTCACCATATATGCTTCCTGTAACTCTTACAAGAACAGATTTTCTTCTGCAACATATCCATGAGAATGATGTTGATGAAATAATAAAAATGTTAATGGTTAAAGAAATTATCAAAGCTGTTTCAGACAATACATTTATAATTTACGGAAGTTTTAATGAAAATGATTATTTAGAGATACCAAAATGTTATCGGGAAAATGTTGCAACCATAGTTCAAAAAAAATGCACATACACATACATTTATCGAAATCTTATAAAAAAAAATATAGAAAATGAATCAATGAATGATAGTGAGATATTATATGAATTAATATATACTGGAATTTTACAACATACAAATGTTAACTTTAAAGCACTAAAAAACAGGCTCCCAGATGGAAATATTTATGATGATATAACCGGTTTTGCTCTTGATAAATATCCTTCGCAACATTACGAAAAAGCCGTTAAAAAAGCTAAAAAAATTATCAAAAGAACAATGCATGAACCAAATGATTATCTTAAAATTAATTCAACAATTTCTCAAAAACATATTATGAATGTATTTGGTGAAAAAGCTTCAGCGTTTCTTAAGCTCAAAGATATCGATATTAAACCGAAAACAATACAAGGCGTTTTAATAGATTTCGAAATGAATGCTGAAAGTATAATTTCAATGTTGGATACATTACCACTTTTGATAACCCCATTTGAAATGAAATGGAGCAGAAATACCATCCTGAAATTAATTGGAGTTGGAAGTATTGCAGCTTTACAAATTGGTGTTGGTGTTAGCTTAATTATTGCATTACCAGGTGTTGGAGCTTTAATTGGAAAAGTTTTTGTCGAAGAAGGTTAGTTTTGCGTTCAGCGGCTTCTAATTTGATATATCTCGATTTTAAAGGAAGCGGACGTTTTGATGCAGTTTCGAAATCCTGGATATTCGTGATTTTCAAGCAAACAGAGAGTCTTGAAACGAAAATGCATCTCTTTTGATAAAATAATTTAAAAAAGGGTCATTTTCGTTTCAAGACTCTCAGTTTGCCTGAAAATCACGAATATCCAAGATTTCAAAACTGGATCAAAACGTCCACCTCCTTTAACGTTTTTTCTAACATTAATATTATTTAAGGTGTAAATGATGCATTATTTTCAATAAAAGGAGTCGTAAAAGGCACATGTGAAAAATATTTACGTCAAAAGATACAAAATGGTGCCATACATATTTTAATGACAGGCGTAACTCAACCGAGATATTTAAACAATAATTTACCATCTATTTTAAATATGGAGATTGCATCAGAAAGGTTGGAACATGTTGCAGAAGATTGTGGAAAAAAAATTATCAAGACAGCTTTAAAAGAATTAACAGAAATCCAAGAGATAAAGAAGAAAAAACAGACTATAAAATTTATTTTTGAAGCTTTCAAAATTGAGATATACAAAAAAATTTCAAGCCTTTTCGATCATGTTTTCGACGAAATTGGTAATTTCAGAGAAACTTTTTCAAACACTTTATCAGAAAATGGAGAAGACAAAGGTCAAAAAATTATTGAAAATGAAAAATATGAAACTGAAGAACATATTGAAAAATTATTTGATGAACACTCTTCTTTGATATTTGATGAAATAAAGGAACTGAATTTTGAAAATCCGAATTTGGACGACTTTTTGCAAGCTTACAACCCAAATACATTTTCATACTTTGAAAATCAAACAAAGAACATCGTCAAAAGCT
The DNA here is from genome assembly GCA_901779475.1 of Panagrolaimus davidi. Classification (NCBI taxonomy): domain Eukaryota; kingdom Metazoa; phylum Nematoda; class Chromadorea; order Rhabditida; family Panagrolaimidae; genus Panagrolaimus; species Panagrolaimus davidi. The sequence goes on from CABFKP010038184.1 coordinate 29,611, forward strand.
TTTGCGATAAACTACAAAAAAAGATTCATCGAAAGAGAGCAGGAATTAAAGTTAAAATTGATGAACATGTATCACAACAAAATACAGAAAGTGAAATTCAAAAATGGAAAAAAAAGTTAACAGAGATGTGCAAGAAAACGATTGGAGAAAATTTGAATAATGAAATGGAAGATATTATTCAAATTGAGTTTCAAAATGAACTTCTTTTGTATACAACAATAAAAAAAGATAATGTAATGGAACCTACTGAAGTTGAAAAAATACACGAACAAAAACAACATGAAAAGATGAATACTTTCTTTAAAAGAGAATATTTCAATTTACTTAAAGCTGTAATGAAAGAAACAACAAACCCTTCACTTTTAGCTTTTATCGCTGCAAATACACAAGGATGTAATCAAATAATTGCAGATTCCATTGCAAAACTTGTTAGTAACCGTCTTCAAGCGACAGTTATGCTAAAGATTAGTGAATGCAATGATTCAGCGGAGTTACTTATTAGTAGAATTCGATGCAATAATAATTCTCAGAATCTTGTAACAATTTTCTTAAACAATAGCGGTAAACCTTTCCGTATTTCTGTTAGAAATAATTTATTAATAAAGTTTAGAAAATAAAAATTTATTTCAACAATTGATTGTTCAAGTACCACAAATCAATTTTCAAAACATCCTTCATTTTCAAAATGAATTAACTTATTTTATTAAAAATGATCCAAAGTTTCAAGAACGTATTTCTTCAAGATCTTTATTTGTCGATTTAGATGACTTGGATTAAATAATAAAAGTTGCAAAAGTTTTGGCGTATTTATGCCATTTTTATTTAAAAATATTCCCTCTTTTATTTTCAGATTTGCTAATATATTGTATCGCTTTTTTATCAAGAACCATATAATTATTTTCATTAGTAAAATAAATACGGCTTTTAATTTTTACAAAACAATTTGTAAATTACATAAAATTAACCTATTTCTTTTTGGATACCATTTTTATTGACTCCAAAATTTTTTACTATTTTAAAAGAAATTTATTAAAAAACCAAATTTTCACATTAAATCTGTATGATCTGTTTGTCTATGTTTCCAAATAAATAAATATTGCAAAAGAAAATAAATCAATAATAGTTTTCCAAAAAATTTTTTTCATGTTAGAAAGATACTGTTTGTTTGAATAAATGCCGTTTATTAATATATTTTAAAAAATTCAAAATAGCAAAAAACTTTCTGCTGTTTTATAAAAAAAAGGCACTTCAATAATTCTCCAAATGAATCAACAAATAATTCACTATTTTTTGAAACTGCTCGTTTCTCTCTTTTTTTTGTTTCATTAAATCTTGGACGTTTGTTAAAGAAAAGTTTTGAACAGATGTTTCTGCTTTTCTTTTCCAAAAAAATAAAGAAAGCAAAAGAGTACAATTTTTTCAATCAATCAAAATGGATGCTCTTTACAAAAGGCTTTGCTTTTTACTTTTTTCAAATGAAAATGAAAAGGAAACGTTTTTCATTGAAAACGTAAAACGCCAGGTTTGAATAGATTTATATTTTGCTAAAAATATTGCTGATAATTTAGGTTATTGAATATTTTATTCAATTTTTTGTATTATTAAAATTACAGACTTTTTTTAACTACTTTCAAAATTTGCTGGTTTCGACACATAAAAATATCGAAAGTTAAAGATATTCAAAAAAAATTTATGAAACATTAATAAAAAGAAATGTTTTAAGAGTTTTGCAACAAAATAATTTAAAAAATAATTTACAAAGATTTTTTGTACATTCAAAAGAAAGAAAAGTTTGAAATAAATATAACAATTTTGCAAAAACAAGTTAATCAAATAAAAAAGTTGGATAACCAGTGATATTATTATGATGAAAAAAATTTCATGTTTCTGTAACAAACCTCTTTTACTAAAATATTGGGTTTTTTCCAAAGTTGTCTTTTTTTGTATTAATTTTTTTTAATATTTTATTGTCTGCTATCTGTCTGCCAATTTTTTGTCGTGGGTTTTTTTTGAAAAATTATATTTATTTTTAAACAGCTTTTTTTTTGCAATCCTAATAAATTTTGATATATTAGGATTGCAAAAATAAAAGAATTATTGCCATTTGTTTTAAGAAAAGCAGGGGAATGAACGGTAAAATTTGATGGTATAAAAAAAAGCAAATAAAATGGAGGGTATTATTTAAAACTTGAAAAAATATAAAGAATTAAAAGTAAAATTAATAAGGACACAAAACTGATTTGTTGATTTTTATTTAATAATTTTTTTACAATTGTTAGAAATTTACGAAAAAAATATTTCAAAAATTAGGGAAAGTTGATTGTTTTTTTTGTGATAGATAATAGACGATTGTTAAATGTATCATTTTAACTTTAAAGCAGTATTTAAAAATTAATTAATGAGGCCAAAACCGACCAAATTCATCGGAAAATAAAGTTGATATGCAGTCATTTTTAAAAAAAGTTTAAATACAAAAAGTTCGTTGTTAGTTGTAATAGAGATTTGATAAAAGCGTTCAAAAACAAACTTGATCAAAACGTAAAACAGCGTGGTCATAAAACTGATAAAAAATTAATGTTATTGTTTAAAGATTCTAAAAAATTAATAAAAGTTCATTGTTAGTTGTGCTTGACATTTAATAAACAATTTGTTAAAGGCAGCATAAAAAGTGAAAAAAAATTAAAAAGTATGATAAAAAAATTAAAAAGTATGATGACAGTTTTTTGTGATTCTTTTTTTCAAATTGTCTAAACTCAATAATAAATTACTTTATTTGTTGTTTTATTTTCCTGAATTAATTTTTAGTATAAATGTTATTCAAAAATAGTTTTCTTTTTTTATCAACATTAAATAAAATCGGGAATTAAAAAATGAAGAAATGTACGCATCAACAAGAATATTACCTGTATCCTGATTTAGAAATGCATTGGAAATTTTAAAGCACTGGTTCTGTTTTACAAAAATTATATTTTTTTCCTGTTTTATCCCAAAATATGCAATAGAATCCGAAAATGCAACGTACAATTTCTTTTCGCATCAAGATGTTGATACTCAAATTTAAATTTTTTCTTTTCATATTTTTGTCTTGTTTTTGCAATAAATGTTTTTAATAATATTCCTTTATGGACCATTAGAAAAAATTCTGGAGTCAGAGCGGCGAAGAAATAAAATGCACAACACCGAAATTTCTTCATTTGCACCTTTAAAAAACTATCTTTTTTTTCTGTTATCATTTTTTCCACTTTCTTCGTTTTTCTTATCTTTCTGTTTGGTGCAAATAAGGCTTTTATTGATTGAACAATGAAAGACTCATTTTTCCAAAACGAATGTGGAAAATGATTTTTTAACTTTAACGGTTAATTCATGGTTTTTTGTTTCACGAATAAATTCCAAAAAGGATCTGATTGCATTTTATTTTTCAGATGCCTGAAGTTCCATTTGCAGTTAAGTGGGAAATTCCAGAAAATCGATTATTGCCTTTAAAAGATTTAGTCAATGGACATTTAGAATCTGCTTCTGTTTCAAATATTCATGGTTTTCATTATCGTCTCCGAATTTATCCCAACGGAGATAACGATGCACGTCGCGGACAAACATGGATTTACTTAGAATTGGACCTTGGAAAATTAAATAAAGTACAAGCCAATTATACTTTTACAGTTAAATCTGCAAATTATTCAAAACATTGTCGTAGTATTTATGAAAAATCAGGAGGTTGGGGAGGTGTGATTTGTTCAGCTAAAGATTTTTTTGATCCCCAAAAGAAGTTTATCGCTGACGGGAAATTGACTGTTAAATGCGACGGAATTTTCGAAGTTAAAGCAGAATTTGATTTTTTAAAACAAATACAAAATTGGGATGGCGGAGTATTAGGTGATAAATTATGGTGGAACAATGATAGCAAAGATATTACAATTGTTGCTGATGGTAAAGAAATAAAAGTAAATTCAGTTTTGTATTAGGTCATTCCGCAAGGCCCTGTCTAGGGATGTCAAGGGAAATTTCCCGATTTTTGCGGGCAGTAAGTTTCATTTTCCGCAAATATGGATGCTGTGAAACAACATTTTACATTAAAATTTTTCTAATTTTGTTAAAAATAAGCCTTTAAAACAGTTATAACGTATGAAAACGCTTTTAAATGGTGTTAATTTATCCTTTTGTAACTTATAAGGTCTCCCATGTATCGGAATACCTGATTCCGAAAAATTGTGACATCGGGAAGTTTCCGCAAATTTTATTTCCCGCGAAATTAGACATCCCTAGTCCGGTCGCGGTTTGAATGAAGGTAAATTCTAACTGCTCCAAAAACCATGTTAACCCCCTTTGCTCCCCATATTTTTATGATTTTATCAGTTATTTGTATATAAAAGTTTGACTTTTTTAGGCCCACAAAAATACTCTTGCTTCCACATCTCAATTTTTTTATGAGACACTTTGTTTAAAAAAGCAGGAGATTATTGAAAACAAATCTAATTACGAATCTAACGAAGTCAAAATTCCAAATTTCTCATTCAAAATTGTTGAAACAGCAGTAAAATTATTATACGAATGTAACTTTGTTACTTATTTAACACTTGAAGAACTGATGTCACTTCTTCGATTTTTTAATGAATATGGTTTTCCAGGACTTAAGGTTAGTTTTTATATTTTTATTAAAACGATCGCTTAAATTTCACTATTCTCTCTTTTTTAGGAAAAAGTGGAATCTGTTTTGATTAAGAAAATTTCTGCTGCCAATGTTTGTCGCCTCACAAATTGTTCAATTCTTACTGAGTCACTGAAACTTAAAGAAAAATGCGTAGAATTTTTGATGGTTGCATTTGCATCAAAGACTCCATTGAGTAACGCTAATGAACTTGATATAGGTGTAATAATAACAGTCCTTCAAAATTCTCTTTATTCTGTTGTTTGAATAACACTTTGCAGCACGACTGCACAACTGCTGTAATTTTTTTACTTTGCTTTGTATGAATGTATCTTACTTTCTGCATCACGCCCAGTGTTTAAGGAAAAAACATTCTGTGTTTCTAGCAAAGCCTCTGGTTCATGTTTCCTTTTTTATCTTTTTAATCAGCTATCATTTTTTCTGTTTGCCAAAAATTTTCATTTTATGATATATATTATTTTTAAAGAAATGCAACTGCTTTTATCTTTTCTTCAGAATTTACATTCTCCCCAGTATTTTTTAAAAATAAATTTCCCACAAATTTTTTAGTTTTTTAACCACATTTTCATTTTTTTTGCATTTTGGACCATTAAGTCTGCCGTCTAGATTTTAATTGACTGCTTTGTTTCTATTGGATTCGATGTGCAGAAAAGAAAAAAATGTTTTCCTTTTCCCCGCAATTAATACCGAAAACAATTGTTAACTTAAAAATTTCATAAAAATTAAAATACATTGTTTATATTTTTACCACAAATATATAAACATTTACAAAAAAAAGAAACAAAAGTAAAGACGAAAAAAACCAACAGAACAAAAAATACAAAAAAGTTTGAAAATCTTTGAGAAAACAATTTTAGAAATTGCCTTTGAAATATATTACAGCAACAACAAAATTTCTGCAAAGACCAAGCAATAACTTTATAGGACAATAAAAAAAGTAGCTGTTTCAAGATTTTCAAAACAAATTTTAAAATAATAAAAAATAACCCATTTTTTGTATATTTAAAAAAATAAAAAAATTGTTTTCTATTTTGGAAATAAAAAGAAATAAATTAAGCGATAAGTAAAAGTTTTTAAAAAAATGTGTTAAAAATGATGCAATAAAAAGAATGTGGCTCCCAAGTGAAAAGTTTCGATATTTCAGGGATGGCACAAAAATTTTCGACTTTGGAAAACACTTTTTTCATGCATTTTTTTGACAAAAATCACTGAGAAAAAGTTTTAAATGAATAAAAAAAAGTACGCGCAAAATTGAGTTTTTTTATGATAGGTAAAAGAAATTAACACTAATAATAAAACTATAAATAATCGAAAAAGAGACAACTTAAATTTTACAAACAAATTTAAATATAAAAAAAAACAATTTTCAACCGTTTTTAAAAAATGAAAAAAGTTTGAATTTTGAAAATAAAAATATAACCCCGAACAAACATTTTTTTTAAGAAGATTAAGAAAATTTCAGAATCCATTAAAAATAACGGATTTAAAAACAAAGAAAATGAATTTTAACAACAAAAAATAATAGTTTTAACCGGACAAAAGATTTTATAAAAAAAGGAAGCCTGAAGTTTTTTGAGAAGAAAAAAATTAGAATAATGCCAGCATATTTATGAAATTTGAGAAGAAAAAATTTTGAGGTATGTAAATTTTTTTAATTTTACACATTTTAGGTTACAATTGCCATTGAAGATGAAGATAAAGATTTTGATGTTGATGTAGTCGTTGTGGGACCATTTGAGTGACTAACTGAAATCAGACAGGTATAAATAAGAGAGGAAAATTTGGCAAAAAAAATTTTTGACGTACACAGTAAAAAAGTGTGCCGAGAGATTTAGTTTGACTCACCATTTGAGGCTGTAGAAGGGGAAGTGCCATTGATTCGGCCGTTTGTTGGTGAAGTGCCGTTTACAACTTCAAGTTTTGTCTTTTTTGTTGAGGGTGGTCCTGTGGCAGCTTCCTGTTTATGATTAATGGAATTTCGAAGAATTGCTTTAACATCTTTTTTTGGAGATTCTTTGTTTTTATGAATGCCATTAATTCTTGGAGGTTTTGGTGTTGTTGAAGTATCATGGCTGCTGATATTTCCATTTCCATTACTACCATTATGAATTCCATTAAGCTGTGAAATTTCAATTCCATTTTCAATTATCATTTCAGAATTTGAAGTAGTCGAATTTAAAGTTGATGGAATTGTTTCAAGTTCTTCATATGGCCGTTTAATGCCATTCATTTTTGGCAT
>CABFKP010038185.1:0-13545 GCA_901779475.1 Panagrolaimus davidi
ACACACAAAAAATGATATATTTATTTACAAATCCTTCAAATCTGTAAAACAAAAAAAAAAGCGAAGAAAAAAAAGTCCAACAAAATATAAGTAAATAAACAAATAATTTTTGTCATCAAAAAAGTTAATCTTTTATTGATCTTTAATTGTATACGGTAGTTTAAATGAGCCATTTCTAGCATTCAACTTGTCATTTTTCCTGTCTATTTGAAATGTGTTTACATGTTTAACATTGAATATTGCTGCAGGAGAAAGACGGTTTCATATTTTTATTGTTCGAATTATTTGAGGTTTTGTTGAAACGGTTGGATTTATTTGTAAATCAGGTTTACAAAAATGCCTGAAAATAAAAATGAAGAAACACGAAAAGGCACACAAAAAAAGCTTACCTTGGATGCTATTGGCAATAACTTTTCGACGACGTCTAATACCATACTTGCCTAACTTTTTTCCACCTAAACCGCAACCTTTAAAACCCTGTCTTTGCTGTTGAACTGGAGATTGTTCACGAGATTCTGGAAAAAGCGGTAAATTGTTAATTCTGTATATTGAACCATCAAATGCCTTGGATACAATAGTGAAACTTCCAAGCAAAAAACTAAAGGAAAAGCGTAGTAATTTTTTATTACCCTTGAATTACTTTTTAAAACTATTGTTAAAATAGCTGCTTTTTGAGGAAACTTTTTTTTTATACAATTATCAAACAAACATATTAGAAGCTGTCCAGATCCAACGTCGTCAAAAAATCGAAATTTTTTTAAAAAGTGTAATAAAAATTAACTTTTTTGAAATTCCTTCATAAAACCATATTGAGATAATGAACACTTTTAAATTCATTTTTCGGAAATATAGCACTTTTTCCAAAGATTTAAAAAACAGCGTCGTAAAATTACAACTGCTTAAACATGGAGATCCTTTTGCGTCGTCTATTTTGTTTTTTAAATAGAAGTTGGGAAGTATTTTTTATGGTCCATTTTGCTTGAACAGAAAATACATCACAAACAAACTTTGATGACTAAGAATTTCTTAAAAATCCATCCACTCGGATAAGACGGATTTTGTAGTTTTTTTTAAAAAATGATTGGGGATTCGGAATAACAAAAATTTTTTTATAAAGAATATCAGAATTTCAGTTGCTTTCATAATTTTTTTTCGTTTTATCTTTGTTCTTGAAACAATAATCATACACAATAAATTTGCAAAAACAGTTCGGTTACCACACAGAGCGATCTATTGATTTTACAAATAACAAATTAGGTTGTGCTTCATTGGAATGTTGTAGTTTCCAATCATTTAAAGAATTTCTTACAGAAATACGAATATCTGCCTTTTGTCCTTCACCGAGTTCTTTGTCAAATGATATCCATATAGTTGACGTTTCGTTTTTATTCTCCTAAATATTGTTAAATCATTGTTTTTAAATTTTTTATTTCTGTGGAATGAGAAGTTTTACTTAAAAAGGAAGTTGCACCACAAACAAAGTTTTTCTTCTGACCGTGCTTGAAAATCAAGGAAAAGCTGATGTTCTTTTTCATATCCTTATTTTACCCATTGACTTTTTTTAATGCCCACATGCAAAAAAAATGCGAATGAAAAAAGAACAATAGATTTTTTCCTAATTTTCAAGGACAGCTAGTAGAAAACGTTTGTTAGCGGTGCGACTCCTCTAAAAATTATGTTTAAAACTGAAAATTTTATTTTTGGTTGAGCGTCCGTACCCATAAGATTTCTAATTTTATGGATGTTTATCGAAAAGTTCATTAACTTACAGTAAAATATTTAATGAATTCATTTGAAGGAAAATTCATTGATAAATTGGAGAGCATTATGCTTAAATGATTTATAGGTACTCGTTTTTTAATTTTGGTAATGCATTCAGCTGTTATTTCTGGAGTGATGCTGAATTGTATTGGTATTCTGAAGAGTGTATTATATTAAGGAAACAGAATTTAAATTTATAAAAAGTTCATTATCATGAATTGTCAAAATTGACATATTTTATTAGCGCAATTATGTTTATAAATATTTGTTAACTAGAATTTAGTGAAATTTGACTTAAGGTAATGAATAAAATAGCAGAGAGTTTTTTGTTTAGTTTGGTTAACCTTTGATTTTTCTTTGGCTCCTGTGACAAAAAGCAAAGAAAAATCAGTAATTTCAGAGGTGATAAAAGCCTTCGTTGCCTCTCTCAAAAACGATAATGATTCAGTTTATTATTTTTTCTTTCTTACAATTCCCCAAAGTAATTATTAAAAAAAATTTACTCGATAATAAAAGCATTTGTTAAATTTTTCAATAAATTATGTAATGGAATTACATTTCCGCTTCCATCTTTGATGGTTACAAATAAAAGTGTAATCATTCGAAGTTTTTGAGATTTTGTTAAAATTTCATATTCTACAGTTGAAAGATATTGATGTGAAAGTTTTAAATATTGAATATTGCAAGATTTTAATTTTGGAATAATTTTCGATGATAAAAGATTGATATTTTTACAGTTTTCAAAAATTAAATTCATTTCTAAATTTAACGATTCCGGTATTTTTTCGATTAAAGCTTCATTCAGAAATATAGAATCTTTGAAAAATTTAACTTCATAATTATTTCCAACAAAAATTGAATGAAAAAATGGAATATTTTTAACCAAATAAAGTTGTCGGCAACATTTGTAAAATTTATACATGAGTTCCATAGAAGAATTTTTAATAATATAATTTAAAAAAGAAAATCTTAATGAAAAATATTGATTTTTTGGCATTTTTTGGTAAATATTAACATTTTGTGAATGATTCATTTTTAGCATTGCGGAATGTTCAAAGGTTCGTTTTAAACATGGTTTTTTAAATTTTGCTTTTTGCAAAAAATTGAAATTATCAAATGTTGCAGTTTCTTTTAATTTTGAGAAATAAAAATGTAATGGATTATCACCAATAAAAATTCTTTGATACCGACAATAAACATCAACAGCAGCTGCCTATAACAATAAGATAAAAGACGGTTTTCTGTTTTTTTTTTCATTAAAAAATACTACTAGTAAGTTGATGAGGCTTAAGGAGTTTCGTTAAAAAAATGAATGTAAAAAAACAAGATGTGTGGTTTTTCAGCCATGCTGTCCTTTAGTTCAATTACGGTAATGTAATGCTCAAATTTTATTTACATTTTAAAACGTCTTTATTGAAATGTGTGGTACCAAAATAGAAGGAATTGATTGTGGCTACTGCCAACGAAAAAAAACCCTATTGTCGCTTAAAAGATTCTCCAAATTTATATAAAAAATGAACAATACCTTTTTATCTATTTCTATCAAATAGCCCATATAATTCGCCCATGCTTCTATGTCAAATGGATTCGTAGCAATCCGGCATTCGTAATTTTGTATTATAAATCGGATATTTTCAGTAAATTCTATCCAAAAACTCCATTTTCCCAAATCATTTTCATTAGCTATTATTTTTCTATAAATAGTACGGTTCCTTGAATATTGTGATAAAACTTCTTTTGTAGCAAACCTTCCTAAATTTTTTATTAATTAAAATGAGTGAAGTGACTTCCATAAAAAATCTAACCAGAAAATCTTTTGAAATATGCAAATGGGTCAAGTAAATTTGCATGAGGAAAGCTCAGTGCATCTAATAAAATTTGTTCAAGTTTTTCTTGTCCTAGCAAAAGTGAACATTGGCTGTTCAAATCTTCCAAATATCTCCATTTTAGACGTCTATCAAAAGGTCTCTCCTTAAATTAAAAAAATTCAATTATTAATGTAAACAACAATTTTTAAAAATAATGGGTACAAATTTTCAAACCTCTTTTTCAAACATTTTTTTAGTTTCTGAATCAATAGAATCAAAGAATTCTTCTGAATAAAAATCGGACATTGCTTTTTCAATCAATTTTTTCTTTTCCAAATAAGAAAGATTTTTTTCAAGTCTAAAATTTAAACACTTAAGAAACAATAAAATTTTTAAAAACATTTACTGAATTCTCAATTTCCATGCTTCAGGAAGTAACAAATATTTTGTTGAAAATGAATCCAATGCATTTATTCGCATTTCATCACTTTCAAGCCCATCTAAATTTAAACTATCAAAGTTTTTTTCATACAACTTTTTGGCATCTAAATTTAAACTATCAAAGTCTTTTTCATACAACTTTTTGGCACCATAATCCATTTTCGTTAAAAAAACAAATATAAATGAGCAAATAAAATTGCAGAAAAATCACAGCAAAACTAAAATACAATTAAATTGAGAGTTTCTTGCTTTTCTTTGCAATTTACAAAAAAATTCAATAACAGTTTCTCTATTTTTTATGAGAAAAGTAATTAAGATTGACCTTTTGTGCTTTAAGGCATCCTTGTTTATGAGGCATTTTATCCCTAAAAGATTATTGGAAAAAATGGAAATTTTTTTGATTACAATTCATCGTTTTTGTTTTACCTTAATCTTTCGCCAGTGGTACTTTCATATATCTTCCAAAATGCATCAACCAAACTCAAATAATTCTAAAACTTTCGCTCCATCCTCAAATTTTCTACATTTATATTTTCAATCAAAAGGACAAAAACATGACTGAATGGGCAGATGGGCTTTAAAATTTGAATTTTTTGTTGTTTGTCAGACTTAAGTGATCCTTACATAGAAGTACTGTATTTTTAACGGTGAGAATGTAATAAAAAATAAATCGAACAATTTTTCTTAAAAGTTTTCCATTTTTTATTCAGCATCAATCTTGGAAAGTCAAAAAATGGAAAAACGTTTATTTTAAAAACTTTGTCTCTTCTGTAAGATATAAAAGTTTCATTCTTAAAAAAATCTATTATTCAATGCCGTCGACAAAATTTTGTTTCCACTGATTTAATATTAAAATTATATTTGAAAAAATCGTTGGGTATTGTGGATGTTGATTTCAGATACTGTCAGTCAAAAAACTTGGTTACAAAATTCGTCATAAAATGAATGGAAAATTTGAATTGTCAGCAAAAGTTTTATATGATTGTAGAACACGAATTTAAACTCCATTTTGATGAAAAATGCCATGGCACCGAAATACGGGGTGCCATGCTCTGACAAAAGCCAAAAATTAAATTTATTTTAAAGTGCCATAAATTATATATGGTTCGATACCCCACAACCTAGGGAGTCTGGCAAAACATAATTTGACCCTTTCAAATCTTTTTTTATCATAAATCTTCTTCATCAAATAAATCAATGATGCATTTTTTAGCGAAGTCTTTCTTTTCATAAAAAAATTTATCTGCTTTTGCCTTTTTTTGAATTTTTATTATTTGCTTGCAAGCGCTAATTTAAGACTTGTCATAATCTTATTGCAATAGTAATTTTTAAACATATGAAATTTTTTTTCCATATTTTTCCATATTGTTTAAAAAAAAATTAATCAGGTTGTGGCTTCAACAACCTTCACCAATTCGTCCAGTGCTTCATCAATAACAACTTCAAGTTCTTCAAATGCTTCCAATTGCTCCACAAGCTTATCAAGTTCTTAATCCAAATCTATAAGTTTAGCCTTTTTACTGTTTTTGTTCTTTTCATTACTTTTTATACTTTTTTATTGTTTTTATTACCTTTTATACTAGATCCTTTATTGTGGCTGGCACAGCATTCGAGAGCCAAGCTTATCAGTCTAGGTTTTCTCCAGTTTGCTTTCACCAAAGTTAAACAGAGTTTTTGGTGGCAAATTGATAAGAGTGGAGCCATGATAATCCTTTTTTTTCACATGTCCTCCTCTTTATCATGACATGGAATTGAAGAAAAAGTAATCATTGTTTATTTCGAAATTAACTTTTCACAATAATTAATACTGAATTTATATTTGTAAACTTTCTAAAGGATGGAAGCACGTATATAATTTTTTTAAAATTTATAAAAACAATTTTTATTCTTAAGTTAAAAACTTTTTCTGTATTTTAAAAAACATCAAGTTTTTTCCTTTTTCTTCTAAAGCAATTTTGTAATGAAATTATTTATAAAAGTACAGTTTACCGACCTTTGTTAAATCAACTTTTGTGGTGTCATAATTTTATTTGTTTTTTTACAAATAAATTCACTAAACTTTTCGGTGTCCATTTAACTTTTTAAAATATAACAAAATTTTTAGCTCTTACTATTATTTTTAAAAACATGAACAAATTTTATTACTGTCCTTTTTTGTTTGTTGGCTACAAAAACTATATAACAGAGAACAAAAATTGATTTTTAAAGTAAAATGAATCTGAATCAAGTTTTGCTGAAAAAGTAATTACACTGAATTTATATGCTAAGATATTTTCCTAGAAAAAAATGGAACAATTCTGGAAAAGCTTATGAGTCATCTCAAAAAAGTGTTCGAGCAAATCGTTTTTTACAAACGCAAGATAAATCGAAGAATTTCATACTGTTCTTTTTAAGATTTAATTCACTTGCATAGTACATTTATTATTATGGTACATTTTTCACATTAAAGTACATATGCTAAATGTAGTTTTATCTTGAGTATTAAGAAATAATTTTATTTGATTATGGCCCACTTAAAAACCGTTAATTTTATGTTTTCTAAATTTTTTATATCATTTTTTACCTCAAAAATGTTACTTTTTTTCAAATGAAGCTAAGTTTTTGTTAATTCAGAGATGAATACAAAAAATGTTAAATAAAATTTTTAAAGAGTCTTAACAGATTGAGAAAAATAGCAAAAGCTCATAATAATACTTGTAAAAAAAACCGATTACAACACTTTTTGAAAAAAAAATATATGTTTTGATAATTCAAATATTTTTGCAAAATGTGTCTTTTGAGATTACGATAAAAATAAATTTATGTCTTTATAGTTCGAATTATTTGAGGTTTCGTTGAATCCGATGAATATAATTGTAATAAGTTTAATGGAATGTTTTTTAAAAGATTTATTTTTCAAAAATGCTTTGAATTTTTTTATGTTTCGATCTTTATTACTCTGTTTTTTAAAGTAAAAACTAAAATGTTAAAAACGTTTTAAGTATTTTAGAAATAAAACAATTTTTATTAATTAATTAAAAGTTGCATAAAATACAAAAAAAATTACAAAAATTCAGAAATTTCACTAGGATAAAACAAGAGACCAGAAAAGGAGAAAAATAATACAAAAATATGTTATATTTAGGGAGAGTTGAAGATATTAGATGTTTGATTAATAAACAGCTAAAAAAGAGAAACTTGTGAATTAAAAAAAGAAAACGCAAGAAAATGGCAGGAAAATACGAAGGCAAGAATAAGAAGGAAACATTACATTATTGTTGCATATTATTATTTGCACCAGGATTTTTTACAGCATTTTTTGCCCACTGAACTGCTCTAGCTAAATCAACGGTTCTTTTAAGTAATTGATCATGTTTTGCAGGAACTTCTTCTTCTGCCTTTGAATCTTTTGCACGATTAAGATGTAAAGCTGCTAATCCCTTTTCTTTTTTGGTAACAGCTTGTTTTTGTTCTTCCATTGCAGCTAATTCTTTTTCCGTTGGGGGACTTTCAACGTCCTCAGGTTCAACAACTACAGCTTCAATGTATTCATGTGCATCTTTATCAAGCATATGTTGATTGAAACATTGTAAATCAATAAGAACCTCTTTGAAACAATTAAAACAAAACTTTAGATCAGGGATTTGATTCTCCAACTGTTGGTAAAGACGTTTAGTTTTTGTCTTATTTTTCTTTACATCACGATTGTGAGCTTCTTCTTTTAGCTTCTTACATTCAGCACAAGATTTATCTTCTCCATTAGGATGATCTTTACAGACATGTTTGGGTGGTGCACCTACTTTCTTCTTCATTCCATCCATAGGGTCACTGCCAGTGCTAACCCGTTTTCTGCTGGATGATGGCATTTCAGCTGTTTTTGCGACATTTTCAAGAACATGGAAAACTGGTTCTAAAACAGTAAAACTTTTATTAACATGTGTAATATAGTAACGCCCAAGAGCAAAACAATAAGTGAAATTTTAAAGTACAACAAAGTTTGCTCAACATATAAACATTTAACGGCACTCGCATACTATTTCTTATGCTTCGCCTCATTAGCATTTTTCTGGAAAAAAACCGCTCTATTTAACATTGATTTTTTAAAGCAAAAAAGTGTGTTCAGCTGATTCCCCATTAAATCTTTTTCTATTTTTCTTCTTACTTTTATCTACGCGCTCATTGAGGGTGGGTGATATTGCCAGTTCGTCTTTCATTTAATATGAAAGGTGACCATTTGGATGCAACGTTAGTCTCAAACAACAACAAAAAAATCAAAATTCATTTCTTTTTCCCCAAACGTAAGCAGCTGCTCTTTTTTTGTAAACGAGATGTTTTTACTCTTTTTTTCTTCATCGCGGACATGGGGCAAAAAATGTTGCAGAAAGAAAAACACGTTTTTATTTTCCTAATACTTGCAAAAATAATTCAAGGGGAATACAAGTTAAAAAAGTGAATAGTTTGTTTTTTAAAAATGTTGTAAAATCTTTCAAACAAATCTCTTACCTTGAGAAACATATTGCTGTTGTTCATTGCCATAATTAACTCCCTTTTGGCTTTCAGAGCTAAATGCTTGATTTGCAACATTTGTATTCATCATTCGTGGTGATGCAAAGCTGTTATTTTCATAAATTTGTTGCGGATTTTGTTGCATATTTACTGATGAAGGATTGGATGAGTTGCTGTTGGAAGAGGGATTTGATGAATACCCTGAAGAACTATTGAGGGATGGAGAATATAGAACTTGGCGAGATCTTGCAAATCCAGGAGATCCCAACCATTGATTATTTGTTCTTTGACGGAGCTGACTTGGAATAAAACGATAATCGGAATTTGTTTGTTGAATGGCAGAACGATTTGTGGTATGGAAATTTGGTGGATTGGCTGATTGCTTTTGACTTTGATCGTTAAATGATTGAACTCCCATATTTTCATTTATTTGATGATGTTCACCTTGTGTTGGTGTATAATAATCAATCGTAACAGGGTTCTCAGGGGTTGCTGCATAATTTTGATAATAATGCATTTGGCGTTGTTCTTGCATTGGTTGTTCCATATAATATCCATTGTTGAAGTTTGAAATAATCTGTCGTCCATGATATTGATAACCAACCATTGTTCTGTGATCAATATGGTTTTGATTCTAAAAATGTAACAACATTATAAAATTAAATAATTTTTACGTAAAAATTAAATTTGTTAATTAATTAAAGAAAATTTTTAACTTACCATTTCATTTGATTCATAAGTTTTATCTGGAGCTGAACCCATCTTTGAAAAGAATTAACAACAAAGTGTGAAAAAAAATAGTCATATACTTTTTTTATTTATATATCAACTTTTTTGTAGAAATTGTTTTCCAAACAAAACTTTCTTGACTTTTTTGACAAACATTGGTTTTTTTGATGCAACCTCTTTTGATGTCTTGTGTTTTTTTAAAAACGTTGAAAACATTTCTCTACTTTTATTTTTTTTTTCTTTTGGGCGGACTCTCTCTTTTTGAAGCAATGAGAACAACAAGAAAAAAAGGTATATGTGAGTTTTTCCCTCAAAAAAAAATCTATAATTTTTGATTCTCTATTTTTTCTTGTTTACTTCAGAAAAAATCGCAAAAAACAGACAACAATTTGAAAACGAACAATTTTTTAAAAGCGATGTAAACAACATTTTTTGATTACAAACACACATAAATTAGTTTTTTTTACTTTAAAAAGAAGAGAAGAGTAAAAAAGTGTGTTTGCTTTTTTCACTCAAACGGCCTAAAATATTTTTTTGATGCTCTCTTCTTTTTTTTGGGTCAGCAAAAAAAGAGAGAAAACTTTTAAGAATCAAAGATGAAAGAAGGGACGCACCTTTTAACACAAAAATGTTATTTTATTCTGAGGGACGCAAAAAACTTTCATGATGTTTTCTTTCTTTTTTAAATGCTTTTTTTGTGTGTTTCTTTTCTGATGCTTTGTCACAGCAAAAAGAGACGAGCGATTGTGCGTTTTCCTCGCAGAAATTCAGACATATTTTTCTCTCTGTTTTCTTTTCTTTTACGATGAAAAAAAAAACGAGAACACAAACTATAGACATCAATGATGAAGGAAAAAAGAGTGCACGTTTGTTTCTTCACAAAAAAGCAATTTTTCTTTTTCTGCTCAAAGATGAAAATCGATTCATTTTTTCTTGTTTGAGGTACCCATTTTTTGATGTAAAATGGTTAGAATTTATTGTTTAACGCGTATTATTACAGAAGAATTATTTATTGCTAATAAAATTAGTGGAATCGATTATGGCAATGATGCCGAAATTTTTCCTGATGATAATACTAAAGCTGCATTGGAAAAAATTAAAAATGATGCAAATATTTTTAAATCTTATAAATTAACAGAGCTTTCAATTGGGTATCATCTTTTCGGGAATGAGAAAGTTTATTATTTGCTTATTTTTCGTAAAGATTCTGGATTATTTGTGTTTAAAATGATTGTAGGTTAGATAATTTGAGTTACATTTTTAAATAGATCGAAATTTTTAGCCAGGTTCAGTGAAATTTGAAGCCATTTCCAATACAGTTATTCAATTATCCGTTGCAACATCAACGCTTTTCCCACTGATTTTTTTTAACCTAGTCATACGGATTCAATGTGTAAGTTGTTCCTCAGCAATTTAGAAAAGGATAAAAATTTAAAAATCAATGCAGACCTGAGCACGAGTAGATGAATTTGTTCACCTATGTGGATATCGTCTCTTAATCTGCGTTATTTAAATTTTCTTTAACTCTCCGATGATTTTTGAATGATTTATGCACATAAATGTAAATTTTATCAAGTTGCAAACGTTGTCCATCTAGGTGGACAAATTTGTTTCCTCGTGTTCAGCTCTGATTAATTGTAAACTTTAGATTAAAAATACAAGTGTACGTGGAATTACCGAAGAAGAAACAAAATATTATGAAAAAGTGGAAAATGATATTAAAAATTTATGTGGTGATAATCAAGGTTAGTGAAACATAGTAAAAATTTCGCCTAAAACCAAGTTTTAGATTTGCAAGAATCCGTAATTGAAAAGCTTAATTTTGATCTTCCATTGCAAAGCGGACAAAAAGTATTAAGGCAAAAAATATCCGATATTCGAACGAGTATAGAATTATTGTGTGATGAAAGAAATGGTAGCGTTGGAAATATTGTTGAAAATGCAAGATATAATCAAAAAGCTCATTGTGATCGTAAGTATAAATTTTAATTACAGAAGGCAGTTTTTATTTAAAAAATGATACATTATTTTTTTCAAAACCGGGTGATATAGACGTCTTGTGCCACTCCTAGGGTTGTCGAGTTCCCGGGAAATTGAAAAAAGCGGGAAATTTCCCGGAAATTTCCCGTTGATTTCCCGAAAACGTAATTTTGGTAATTTTGCATTTTTTTTACCTAAAATTACTATACTCTCGTATTTCGATGATTTTTCAATGGATTTTTCAATTAATGACTTTTTATAATAAAAACTGCCTTATTTTTGTTAAATGAACTTAAAATGGTAAAAAAAGGTGCCTTTCTAACAAATATTTTCGGGAAATTTCCCGGGAAAAGGAAATCGACAACCCTAGCCACTCCTTTCAATTTACTTAATTGAAACTCCGATGAAAATATATGTTTTTAGGGTTAACAGACAATAGCAAAAAAGCAGGTCGTCGTTCATCAAGAAAGCGAAGCTTTTCATCTGCAGCACTTTCTGATTCATTTGATGACAGCACATATGATAATACAATTCTGGAATCTGATGACATTTCAGAAGACAATCACAAAACTAGAGGCCGTCCAGCTGTTTATTCAAACAGTGAACAAAGAAGACATGCGAGGATATGTGCTTCAAAGAAATATACCGAAAACAAAAAAGCGAAATTTGAAGTATTTAAAAAAGAAGTAAAATTACTTGAAATGGAAAATCAAAATTTGATTAGACAATATCAAAATTTGTTTGTGGAATTTGGTCACAAAATGCCAGACAATGAAAGAATTGTGGTAGAAGATATTTTAATTGAAAAGAATAACTTTGAAACTTCTATAAATGACAGATTAAAAACTATGACTTTTTCATCTCCTCCTAAAGATTGTCCAAGAAAAGAAAAGCAAAAAATTTTAGTTCGACGTGTTCGAGAACGTCAAAAAGCAGAGAGAATAATTGCAGAAGAAAAATACAATTTTTTTTGTAAACAAAATTCCGAGCTTCGAGAAGAAATTGAAGCCATAGATAAGCTTGGACAATGGATTAAAAGTGCTGTTAATAATGCATATGAATCGAATATGGTGGCTAGAAATAATTCAAAAGTTGAAACATTTGAAATAGAAAGATCAAAACCTGATGAACTTGAAAAAGAACACAGATTTAATGCAACAAATTTTCAACCAATTAATGTTCAAGAAAGTGTTACAAATATTCCAGAACTAAATGAACATCAAACAATATTTCAATCATTACCAAATAATCCAAGTCCAACTCAAATTAATATTCAAGATAGGGATGATACAATCAAAGAAATGAATCTCTCTTTATTGTTTCCAAAGTATGCTAATCTTACCACTGCTCCAACAACCAATTTCGCCAGCTTAAAAGACCTACAACTACAAAGGATAAACTTGAAAGAAGTTTGCGAATGCATCTTTGAAAAATTACCTCCATCTTTGGAAATTATAAATATGAGTCACAACAATATTTCTTTTATTTCAAAATCAATTTCGAAAATGAAAAATTTAAAATTCCTCAATTTAAGCAACAATAATCTTGATTATATTCCATGGGAATCGCTGCCTTCATCAATTGAATATTTAAATTTAAGCAATTCAAACCTTGAAAAAATTCGAGTTATAAATCTTCAAAATTTGGCAATTCTTGAATTACAAAATGCAAAATTGTCAGCACTTCCAGTTGGTTTTGAAAAGCTTTCGAAATTGAAGTACCTCGATTTAAGTCAAAATTTATTTACTAAAAATTTAAATTTAAAAGAACTTTTATGGAATCGATTACCTTCAAATATTTCAATTCTAAACATCAGCCAAAATAATTTGGGTCAAATTCCATGTCAATTAAGAAATATACCATTAAAACATCTTTCTGCAAATAATTGTAAACTTACAAATATTTGTTCATATTTTTTAAATCAAAGTAGAAAATCTGAAATGATTTTGGAAATTTCTGGTAATTGGGAACTTGAAAAATTGCCAATTATTCCAGAAAAAATTTTTCAACCAAATTTAACAAAAGCTGATTCGTCGCAAAATTTTTCATTTAATGGATTAAGTTTGATAACTGATAACGAAAGTTTTATCAATACTTCAAGATTCCCAACAAAAAATGATAAACTATTTTATGAATTTTCTGAAGAATGTAAAGAAATGGAATGTAAATGTTGTGCAATTTGTGGAAATTTAAAGGAAAAAACGATAAAACAATTAATGGTAATGGATTTTAATTTATGTTTAACAGAAAATTTTGAGAGTTTGGAATTAAATTTATTTGAAAATGGAAAAAACATGGAAATTAAAAATATTATGCAACAATTTAAAAATAGAATAAAAGA
>CABFKP010038200.1:0-13489 GCA_901779475.1 Panagrolaimus davidi
ATTCCTTTGATCTTTTAAACTTTCCCACAGAGATTATAATTTT
Source organism: Panagrolaimus davidi (assembly GCA_901779475.1). NCBI lineage: Eukaryota > Metazoa > Nematoda > Chromadorea > Rhabditida > Panagrolaimidae > Panagrolaimus > Panagrolaimus davidi. The sequence goes on from CABFKP010038200.1 coordinate 44, forward strand.
TTGGCTGGCCATTAGCCGCTAATACTTTCACAAATTCGTTTGCGGCATCCTATCTTTGATTTAAACCTATTTTGAAGTCAAAACTCGAAAAACACTTCGCGTACTTCCCTTGTAAGGAGCTTTTTCTTTGATTTTTTTTGACTGAAAAAAAATGAAGGGGAACACTGGCGTCGCACATTGCTGCGCACGTCTTTAAATTCGATATTCATTCATCTTTCATTTTTGGAATGTTTACACTTTTTCCAACTCGAATAATACCATTGCCAGTTCCACCACCAGCACAACATTTCATTCAAAATCTGATTTTCGCTCAAATTTGGAAAAAACAGCGTTAAAAATCGTTTTACACACGTTTTAACCTTTAAATAATTCTGTTCTTCATTTTTGACGTATTAAATTGGATTTCAAAAAATCAACAATGCGTTGCAATATTGTTTATTGTTTCAGGTAATTAATGTGTGTTCCATAAGTTTGAGATGGAAATTCAATCAATGCATTCAGTTCTTACAATTATTTATGACCAATTATTTTATTGATAATTTTTTAAAATTTTGTAGAAAAAGATAATAAAATATTCACAAACCTATTCTTCTTTCAAAAAAAAACTTTATATTTTTCACTAAAACAAACACAGCGTTGAAGAATAATCTTTTGACATAACGAATGCTATGTCTGCTCAAAACACTGACATTTTTGTTACACAAATTTTTTATACATAGATTTTTTTCATCGTTTGTTTACGTTGAAAGTTTCAATAGGGTAGCGTTCAACCAATTTTCTTTCTTTTTTTTTAACAAAAGAGAAAAAAATACAAACTTTTGAATATTTTATAAAAAAGCACTAAATTTTTAAAAAAACATTATTTTAGAAATAAATGAAATATTCTTTATATGAGTTTAGTTTTTTTAAACAAAAAAAGCTGATGATGAAAGAACATCTCCAATAATAATAATAAATTCTACAAATAACTCACCGCCATAAAATCTAATCTTTGGTTTTTGTTCTGAACATTGTGAATTTTTCATATTTGAAATTTAAATAAAAAACGAGACAAATTATTTTAGACAATGCCATTGTTTGCTCTGGAAGTGAAAGTATAAAAGTATAAAAGATAATAAAAGCTTTTAAATCTTTCTATTAATTGGTCCATTTCTTGAGAAGTGAACATTGAACAGCTTAAATATTGATGTATAAACTACAACCCCATTAAATGAAAACTTTAAACTTTAAATATAAATTTTATTTTTAATGAGCACTTTTGAATATTTTACTGGCTTCCTCTGTACGCATTTTTTTGACTCAAAAAATTGGTTGTAAATTTTAGCGAACTCTTAATTTTTGTACTTTTTTAAAATTTGAACTTGTAATTACCTCTCTCAATTGAGACATTTACGTATTTTGGAATATTTTTAAATAGCTAAGTAATTTTATTTAATTTTTTTTGCTATTTTAGAATTTTGAATGAATAGAAGCGTTTCTAAAATCTATACAATTCAAGATGTTGAAGCATATGGGAATCGTCTGCATTTTAATACCTTCATTAATACCATAACAAATGGATTAGCTGCATATTTAATTTTAAAGCATTCAACAAATGCAATGAAATATAATAAATATTTTATTTTATTAACAATTTTTGGTGCATTTCTTATGGATATTCATTCGTCTTTTATTTTTGGAATGTTTACACTTTTTCCAACTCGAATAATTTGTTCAGCTGGAATTTCAAGAAGTTGGGGTTGGCAGGGGGAAGCTGTCAATTATGTAAGTGTTAATTATTTTATAAGACATATTTAAGGATGTTTTATTCGATAATGGATTGTTACATTGTAACAATCAGATACAAAAAAAATCGCGTTAGAAAGTTGAAAAGAGTTGAATGAAACTGAAGATATTTTGCCAAAATTTAGTGGCAAAAGTTATCCATAAGTGCCCTAAATACTCGAAATATGTTAAAACAATTTTTAAAACATTTCTGAAAGTTTCCAATTTTTTGATTATGATTGTTTTAGAACATTTAAAAATTTTCTGGAACTGTCTGGAGTCATTAAAAAACTTTTATTTTTTAATTTGGCGGCAATTGGAGCACTTATGAAATATTTATGGAGTTCTTTTTTTTCATCAATTTTTTGGCAAAATGTCTTTAGTTTCATTCTTCTCCTTTTCTTCGAATTCAATTGAAACGGATTCTAACCAATTTTTTTTACAAAAAAAGACGTTTTCAAAATTTCATAAAAAATTAATAGCCAAATGCGAAATTTTTTTTGGTTGAAGGTCCCTACATTTAATTTCCACATCTTTTTAGGCAATTATGCATATTACATTCAGCTTTGGTGGAATGGCAATTTTTTATGCATTTTTATATCAATATTTTTCACTTAAAAATAATGCAGAATTTTTTCATCGACCAAAAATAATTATTTCAATGTTTGCTTCAATGATTTTATACGGAATTCCGCCGGCAATTTTAACAATTATAACTGTGGATATTGAAGCTGCACGAGAAGATGTAAAAAAATTTACACCACAATTTTATCAGCTATTTATTACTGGTGCATGTAATATGAATAAAGTAAATTTGGAATTTGTAATTTATGTATTTTTCGTTGTTTTTCAAATATTATTTGTTTATTTAATTGCAGTAATTTGTGGGATTAAAATTATCCGAAAATTACAAACTTTGAAAGCTTCGATTTCAAAAGCGCATTTAAAAATTCATAAACAATTTATTTTTGCGCTTGCAGCTCAAATGACAATTCCGCTAATTTTTCTTGTAATTCCAATTACATTTTTATTGATTGTTGTTGCAGTGGGAAATGGAGATATTGCTGGTAAGTAATTTGTGTTTTAGTACCCTTGTAAAAATTTAAATATTTTTTCATTTTCGAGATATTGGTGATAAACTAATTTCGGCAAATTTCGATTTGATGCCATTTCACTGTATCTAAACCGATTTCAATAATTTCACTTTTAAACGATAGAACTAGGCTAGAGAAACATATTGCAACCAAAAAAATTTTTTTTCCAAAATTATGCAAATTTTTGTTTCAGAAAATTTGCATAAATCCTCTGCGACACTTTAAACGAAAGCGGATTTGATTTTCGTTTTTTCAACTGTATTTTAGTCTATCCTGAAAGTTCCATGTCTGTAGCTTAAAATTCGACTCTTTTTCCTCCTCTCCTCGAAAATAAAAAAAAAATGTCGTTTTAGAACTTTCACAATGGGTTCTACAATTTTTTGGATTACATTCTTCTGGAAATGCAATTGCAATTATGGTAATTTTTAAACCATATCGAAGCAGAATAATTCAGTGGATTAAAAATATTAAAAGATTTGTTTTACGACAACCATTGGCTACTGTTGAGAATTTGGCACCCCTTTCACAGATTACATCATCTGGAATAATACCAAGAAATTAATGGACCATATGAATTCATTAATACAATTATAAAAAATCGCTTTTGTATTTGAATTCTTAAAAAGCAAACAATTGTGTAAATATATTTTTTACAAAATTTTTTTCGTAAAAATTAAACACAAACAAATCATAAAAAACTGCAGTTTGATTGATTTTCTGATGATCTTTTATATCGAACTTTTTCTCATCCAATTAAGGCTATCAATTGTTTGTGATTGCCAACGGCAAACTTGCCTTTATTTATTTACTCTTGCAGGAGGAACACATTCTTTTCAAGAATGCAACAAAATCAAATCATTTTCACTCTACTAATGTCTAGAAGAAAAAAAATTTTTGCAAACATCTTCTTCGTCTTGTTGTTGCATAAAAATTAATTATTTTGGCGCAAAATAGAGTTTTCACTTTTTTTGCCATTAAAAAATCTCGGTTTTATAAAAAAAATATTGAGATTTTTCACGTTTTTTTGTTTGCATCAAAAATTTTTTCTTATAAAAGAAAATCTCAAAAAAAAGGAAGTTAAAAGTTTCATTCTCTACTTTTTTGTGATAAATGAAAAAATGACAGACTTTTGAAACTCTTTAGAATCTTTAATTTTGTCAAAAAAACGTTTTCTTTTTTCTTTCATTGATCATAGGCATATATTTTATTGTAAATAAATAAGTTTGTTGAACTTTAGTTTTTACTTTTCTTTTTTTCAATAGCGTTCGTTAACTTCTTTTTTTGACGTAAAAAAGGAGTTGTATATTTTTGATAACATGTGGCATTTTTGGCTTTGATAAAGGCATTGACATGATTTTGCTTCAAAAATAATGTCGTAGTTTTATGTCATTTTTTTTTGAAATTTTTGAAAAAAAAATGTTTATCTTTTGTTAAAGTATGATTTAATCGGTTTTTTTGCGGCAAAAAAAAGAAAGCAGTTCAACTCCCAATAACGCAACTTTTTTTTAAAGGGAAAAAAAAGAGCTGTGGCGTTATTTTGGCAAAATGTTCTTTTCGAAAAAGAGTCAAAAGAAGTTCCTTTTCAACTAGGGTTGGTCATTTACCGGTAAATTCACCGAAAATGCAAAAAATGCCTCCAGCCTCCAGATTCACCCAAATTTAGCTTGGAAATGACTTTAAAAGTCTGAAGCGTGCTTAATAATTGAATTTTAAGTGAAAATAACTTATTTTTGACCAAACAGATCATTTTTTGATTTTTCATTGTCGCTATCAATACAATTTCGATCTTCAAAAACGCAAAAACATGATTTTTAAGAAAAAGGAGCTAAATTTTTAGTAAATCCGCCTCTGAAAAAATTTTTATGAAAATCAGTTTTGGAAAATTTTCATCATTTTTCTAAAAATTTTCTCATTTGTCCTACACACAAATGTTTTTAATTTACCGGTAAATTTACCACCGACCAACCCTATTTTCAACACTTTCTCCTTCCTGTTTCTATTTAATAATCATGGATTCTAATTCAATAAATTTGAGTATCTTTCAAAAACCTTTAAATAGAAAAAAAAGAAAGAAACCCCATAAAAATGGTTCATATTTTTGCAACATCTTTTTTGTTCCTAAGAAATCCAAAGTCCATATTTCATTTCTTCCCTTAATAAAACAAATCCTGTATCAAAGAGTTCCCAAAAATGCCTTTAGGCTTTTTCTTTTATTTAAAAGATGCTTTTAAAAAGTCATAAAAGTTTTTCTTTAAATATTTGAATATTAGTCTTCCTTTTCAAAGCCTTATTCTGTTTTCAAAAAAGTTTCATTTTTTTTTTATAAAAAAGTAAAGTTCAGTTTTTTGTTTGTTTTTTTTCAGTGCCAAAAAACGGATTGCCACTTTTTTTCAAAAGCATAGATTTAAAAAAAAGGTAGTTTTCGCATTTTTTATTGTTGTCTACACGTGGAGGATAAAAGAGAGAGATATAAATGAAAGGTATGTAAATGGATATGTGTAAACGCATATGTTTATGGATTCCAGATGTAACCAATGAGTTTGTCGGCAGATTTTTTTGAAAAAAAGTTTTTACTTTATTTGCCCGCCAATGCATTATTATTTGTTGCTATCATTCCTGCATTGTCAAAGGTTTTTTATCTCGTGTTGAAATTAGAGGTGTAACATGTGTTGTGGAATTTGAGGTGCGAACATGTGATTTTAAAGAAGACATGCCATGCCAAAAAACTTTTTTTCGCTGTTATTTATTTTAAAAGTTTTTTGACACTTATCCAGAATTTTGAGTGTCAAAAAGAGACGGATAGTTCCATATATTTTTCATTTTAACGTTGTTTTTTTTTTAAATGACAAGAACCTGGCAATCAGACAAAAGAACAATAGAAAAGAGACCCTGTTTATCAAGTTCATGCCATTTCGAAAAACAAACGTTAAAAATGGAAAAATGTTTCAAATTATCCGATTTCTTTAAGAATTATGACTTTGATCTCAATTTTTCGCGTTTAGACAAATATTTTCAATTATGCATGCAACATGCAGATTTTTGTTTTTTTTTTTTAAAAAATGTATCAAATCTCCCGCTTCTTTTAAATTACATCCCAGGATTTTTAAGTTGCATCAAAAATTTTAAATTTAAAATGCTTAACACTGATAAGCTATTTGATGTTAAAAATTTAAAAACTAAGATTATTTAAAATTTTGCTCTAGAGATAAGAATAAACCGCTTTTGTAAAAAAAATGTAATCGGGATAAATTTCGCCTTAAAATATATTTTTCTGGCACAAAAATGTTTTTAATCTTAAATTTAGTTAAAAGTCTCGCATATTATTCACAGCTTTGGAATTTTTTTTGTAGCTGAGTCCATATTTTTAACTATTTATTAAAGTTATTGAAATTGTTTTCAAAGTATTTCAACATTATTATTCAATAATACCCCCAGAAAATTTTTCACACATAAAATTTCCAGTATGTTTTTTAGTCTATGTAATATAGACTTTGTTTACTTTTTAAAAATCCGAAAAAACAAATATTGTTTTTTTTCATATTTTTTTAATTACTTTGCTTCAAGCTTTGTTCTAGAACCAAATAATTATCAGAAAAACATTGGTTATATAATAATAATATTTTTTTAATATTGAACTTGAGGGTGGAAGAAAAATATGAAGCAAATGTGAAATTAGTTTTTTTAATAATAAAAAAATCTGAATCTTTAAGCTAAAAAAGTTTCTTCTTAAAATTGCGTTTTTTACTCAAAAATGAAAAAAAACATTTTTTTTGCCCTTTTTTTTGAAGGACTCTTATGGGAATTCTTTTTCCTTACTTTTACTTGTTAAAGATTACGTTGAATTGAATCAAAGTAAAAAGGAAAAAAGTAAAGGGGAAAAAAAGAAGTTTCATTCAAAACTTTAAATTTTTTGTTTGCTCTTTGAGCTTCTCATGCTCTATTTTAGTAAAAAAAATATGGCATTTTTTGAGTTTTTTAAAAGTGTGGAAAAATGTATTTTTGATATATAAAAAGGGTGCAGCTTTTGTGATGATAATAATTTTTGATTGTTACAAGTTTTTGATTATACTTTCAATAATAGAAATTTTTTGATTAAATGCTTACTATCATCTTTTCTCTTAAAACGAAATATAAATATTTTTAAATTTAACTGTTTTTTTATTTTATTTCTGCTTCCTAAAAAACATCTTATTAAATTTCGTAATATTCAAAAAATTCAAAGATGTAAATTCAGTTTATGCCAAAATTTACTCTCATTTTTCTATTTTTTTACGCAAAAGCAAACATTCAAAAAACATTTGTATCCTTTTTTACGTTCTTTCTTTTGTAAAAAAAATATTCTTTTTTGCAAACTATAAAAAAAACTATTTTTAAACAATTCTATACCTTTTTTAAACGTCATCAAATATCTTTTAAAAAACTAAAGCATAGTTTCCCATTCAACAAAAAAACAATGGCGTATTTTTTTCCAAGAAAAATTTTTTCCAACATTTTTTCTCTTTCTTCTTTTTTTTGCGGTTAAATAAATGACAATGACTATAGAAAACAATACAAATGATGTACCCACTTTTAGGAAATTGTATTAGCAGAAGAAAAAAAAGACAGAAAAAAGGGATTAGTGCCTTAAACTCCAAACACTTTTTTTTGCACGGAAATTGTTCCAAAAAAAGATTCGTGGATTTTTGTTAATTTTTTGTGCTTGAAAAGATCGATTTCATTAAATGAGAAAATTATTTGGAAAAGACAATTTTTTATTGATAAAAAAAGACAATTTTATGAGAAATCAAAAATTCAAAGAAAGATTCTTTTTCACACGATCTTTTTAAAGCTTGAAGAAAAAACGGGATGAATGTTTAAAGAGTTTTGAATTTTTAAATATTGCCTAAAAAAGGAAGGATTTCTTTATTTGGTTTTTTAAGCTATAATGTTTTAGTATAGCTAAAAAAGAAGGATACTTTGTGGTTTAAAGGGAGCGGACGATTTAATACATTTTTCATTTTAACTTTATTTTTCGAAATGAAATGAACCTGAAAATCAGGCAAAAGAACAATAGAAAAGATACCCTGATTATCAGGTTCTTGTCATTTGAAAAAACAATCTTTAAAAATAGAAAAATGTTTCAAATTGACCGATTTCTTTAAGAATTTAGGCTTTGATCTCAATATTTTGCGTTGAGACAAATATGTCCTATTATGCGTGCAACATGCAGATTTTTGTTATGCAAAATTTCATCGTTCAAAATGAAAATTTTGGGTATAATTGCCTAATAGTGGATGAATTATTTTTTTAAAGTATTTTTCCCTGTATTTTATGCAAATTTTACTATTGAAACAAAAAGCCATCCACTATTCGGCAATTGCTCCAAATTTTGACACATTTTTATTATTAAAATTTTTCAAAATTTTGTTTTAAATTTTGCTATAACATAATTCCTTGACTTTTTCCGGCATTTTTAGACTTTGTATTTTTGCATGTTTAAATCCATGTGACTACAAAGTCAATCCCATGAGATTTCTTTATAGACATGCTTTTGTAATAATTTCCAAAAAAATAAATTCCATTTATTACAATTTACAAATGCACTTTGTATAACATATTTTACCGGCAATTACATCCATAATCTCTTGAGACGATATAAAATTCTTAAAGAATGTATAAATTTATAAAAGGGTTTTGAAAATTTTAGTTGTTTTATTTCGGTGTCTTTTATTTTTACACGTATTTTTTAAACACGCAAAATTATTGTCATATGACTTTTTTGTGCAAAAATATTTGCATTTAAAAAGCTTCCTCGTCATTTTTGGTGACATATTTTTTACCGCATTTATTGAGAGTCCCTTTGGGAGCGATGTTCTAATGTCTCGTGTTTTATAGGAAAAATATCTTTTAAAATTTAATAATTTATTTATTTTTCAACATTTACAAATAGTTTTTAGCGTTTTTCCGTTATTAAATAATCAAACATATTTCATAAGAATGTTTTTGGTCGTGATTTTTTAATTTTAATTTTCACATAGAATCAGGAAATTTTTATGGTAGTTTTTTGCATTCTTTAAGGTTTACTGAAAAATGTGGCTTTTCTTGTTTTTGTTAGTAATGTTTTATTGTTAAATTTCGTTAAAGGGAGTGTTTACTTTCATAAAAGTAATTTTGACCCTTGTTTTCTTAGCATAAAAATATTTACTTTAGAATGAAAGTGCGTTTACACGGTGAGTGCAAATTTTTCTTAGCACAAAAAATAGTCGGAGGATTTTAATTTTTTGACTTGAAAAAATGCAAAAGTTTCGCCTATTTTTCGTGCTAAGAAAAATTTGCACTCACCGTGCGTTTATGATGCAAGTATATATTTTTAGATCAAATTTTTTAAACGCATTTTTATTCTATGGTAAATTTTTTCGTGCTAAGAATCGTGCTAAGAAAACATTGTTTCCATTAATTTAGGGTACTGCACTTTAACTTAATTTTTTTCTATGTTACCATTTTTCCAACTTGTTTAACATGAATAGACTCTGTTTTCTTGCAACTTTCAGCAAGATATATCCCTCCTCCTCCTTCCTCCATTCAATCAAAGATCCATGTCTTAATTTGATCGGGGGTGTTTCACTTTTTCTCAATTTCCATTCTCCTTCAATGCCTTCAAACAAAAACAAAAAAGTACATTCACAAAAAAAGACTATAGTCCTGTTTTGAATATCTAACTACTTTTTCTCAACAACCAAAAAAAATTTTTATTTAAGCTTGGATTCATTCATCCCTTTTTTTCTTTTTTCTTTATTATATCCCCTTTACTTCTGAAAGAAACACACCCATATACTTTTTTTGGCAGCTTTTTTGATGCTTGAGTTTTTTTGAAATGAAATCAAAAGCAACTCTAATTACCTATGAACGAAAAAGCTATGGTTGAGAAAGTCCTTAAAAAAACTCAGTTATTAAAGACTCCTTCTTTTTTCATAAAATTTTGTATTCATTTATATTCTTTTATTAATGAAAAAAAAATTAAAAATAGCCACAAAGTTTTTTGAGAAATCTTTCATAATTTTATTTTACTTTTTGCAAAAAAAGGTTGTTTGAACAAAATTTGTGTTTCTTTTCCTGCTATTAATTTCCTCTCCTTCTTTTTTAATTCTGCTTTAAGATTCAGATTTGCGTCATTGAAACTTTTTCTTCTAATAATAATTAAAAGAACATCTAAAATAAATTCCAGAAAACTTGGTTTTTGTGCTTTTAATGGATGGGAAATTTACATGGTTACCGCCTTTCTGGCGCCATTTTTTAGCTATGTTTTTTGTTTGAAATTTCAAACTACAAAATTCTTGCAAAAAATGAGGCACTTTTCTCGTTTTCGCCCCCCTCAAAAAATTCATTCGCAAATTTGCGTAAAATCAGTGAGTTACCGTTGAGAATTCAAAAGGGTGGGCGGGAGGGTTTAGTGAGCGGTTGCTTTTGTGAATGAATTTTTTGAGGGGGGCGAAAACCAGAAAAGTACCATTATCCGCCTCCTTTAAAAAATATTAACTCAAATATTTTGTTGTTTTCCTACTGTTACCATTTTTATTAAGAAGGTTTTTAAAAAAAACACCGCTCCAATGAAGAAGAAATCAGTGTAACTGATTAATTTTATTATTAAAATTAAAATATTAGCAAAGAGTAAAAATTTCGAGTTTTTTGATTATTTTGACATTCATTTTTTCTACATTTTTCAAAACATGTGGAGTTCAAGTGTAAAATCTGTTTTTGTTAATCTGTGACATAAAAAATATGTTCCAATAAAAACAAACGGTTCAATTATGCTTGGATTTTCTGTATAAATAAATGTGTAAAAAAATGTATTTCTATATATTTTAGCTTGAAAAATGTATTGAAATGAATGTGGATATTGTCATTTATTCAGGAACTTCTTTTTCTGGGTATACAAATTGCACATATATGAAACATTCTGATTCAGAAACATTTTAGGGATAAACAAATTGAAAAATTGATCCAAGAAATGTATAACAAACATAATATTTTACTTTTTAAATGTTCAGGAAATAGTGGCCCGCTTTATTCAACTGTTCCAAAATGTGATAGCAATGTTGAAAATTATATTTTTAAAATTGGTGCAGTTTTAACATCAGAAGTACAAAAAAGGGCTTATCATATATTTGGAATAAATGACGCTAATCCTCCTCATCCAGTTGTTTATTCATGGTCATCTCGAGGTCCTGGAGGTTTTAGAAGCCGTGGGGTTGATTTTGTTGCACCTGGAGCTTTAAGAAGAAAAACTTCAACAATTTCATTTGAAAATTTTTTTCATGGAACAAATTACTCATCAGCGAACGCTGCCGGAGCTGTTGCATGTTTACTTTCAGGATTAAAAGCAAAATCAATTAAATATTCCCCAGATTTAATTAAATTTGCATTATTTAAAACTGCATTTTTACCAAAAAATGAAAATATCTTTGAATTTGGACATGGAATTATTCAAATAAATGAAGCTTTTGAATATTTCTGTAAAAATGTGATAGAATTCAAAAATATTCCAAAACTTTCAAATGTTGCAGAAGGCATAATGTTTATTCCGAATGATGGAAAAGAACAAGTTGTTTTAGAAGAATCCGTTGATTTATCCAATTATATTAATTATGAAAATCAAGATACAACAGAATTGAAATTACAAGTTTCAAAAAATGCAGAAAATTTTATGGAAGTTTCAAAAATCAATGAAAATAATTTATCATTTTTTGTAAAAGTTGATACAAATAAATTAGAAGCAGGAAATTCTAATTTTGGAGAAATAATGATTTTACATCCAAAAATTGGTTCAATATTTAATATTCCCATTTTTGTATGCAATCCCATAAAAGTCTCCGAAACTCAAAATTTCTATATTAAAAAAGAAACATTTTTGACTTATGAAAAACCATATCGAATTCGATTTTATCCTGAAAATATTAATATTTGTGACATAAAAATTACTGCTTCAAAATGTTTAATAACAAATTGTTGGATTCAATATTGCTTTCCTTATTCAATGAATGTAAAAGAAGCAAACAATACTAAAAAGTTTCTTATTTTTAGTCGAATAAATCCAAGTGAAAAACTTTCAATTAAAGTAAACAAAAATGAAGTATTTGAAATATGTATTTATCAAATGGTTTGTGCAACACTTCCAAATGCAAAATTTACATTGGAATTTAATTTTAAAAATGAAGACCAAAAAGAAGGAGAATCTGCGAATGGAACAAATTAAAACTATAATTATACGATCAACTTTTTATAATTATAATTTTTAAAACTTCAAAACACCGTTTATTTTCAGTATTTTATTCCAACCATAACAATCAAATTTATTTTATATTTTAACCCATTCTTTATTGTACCTTTTCAATGAAATTTTTTCGTCTTTCCGTTTTAATTTTTTTTACTCAAAAATTTAGTAAACCATAAACTTTGAAATTTCAGGGAAATTTTTTTGCCTAATAAAACACATTTTCATATTTAATTTTCGTAATAAACTTTTTTGTAAACATTTTTAAAAATACAAATATAACAGAGGCTTTTATTTCACAGTAATATAAAAAATGATTTTTTAAAAATTGCATAACTTTTAATGCAAAATTAATTAACTTTTTAAGTATTTTGTTGTAAACTGAATTATTAAAAGAATTACTAACATATGATGTTAGACATTATGTTTTAAGATACAAACAAAACTTGAAATTTGTACAGAAATCAAAATATTCTTATTTAACGAATAAACTAAATTATACAATTAACAGATTGATTTATTACAAAAATATTAAACCTTTTGAAAATACTGTATTAATATCTGTACTTATAAATGGAAATAAAAATGACTGTGAATAGTACAGAAACAATTCATTCGAATATTCAAGATTAATTTGACAAAAACTACGCGAATTTTTTTAATGTTTTAAAAAGCTTTTTTGTTTACGCATATATTTATAACTCAATTTTGCTCCCTTGAAGGCTTTGATGAATATGCTGAAGAAACTATCCGTAAACCCCGTGAAACTCCTGTTATTGCAATTATTGATGGTGATACAAAAGCAGAAAAAATTCCTTCAAAAAATAGTACAGGAATTGTTCCAATCTTTTTTCATTTTGCTGTTTTTTGAATGCCAACAAAAGCACTTTGCCAGACATCGGATCAAAAAAAGAACCTTCGTTTCGATGTGAGCAGCCCTAGCTAACTCTATATTTTTTTGATTACTCACATTAAATTTTTGAATACATTCTCTTCCAAAAATGTTATATTGCATTGAGATAATGACAATCGTTCCAAATTTGATAAAGATTTCGTAAAAATTCCATTATTAATAAACTGTCCAATTTTGGCATTTTCTCGAAGGTCAAGATATTGTAATAAAGTCAAATGTTGAAATGTATTTGATGACAAAAAAACAAGCTCATTATTTATCACTGACAGACTTTTAAGACTTTTATCAAGATTTTTATTAAGAACTTTTTCATTAATTGTTGAAATTTTCGTTGACCAAAATCCCAAAGTTTCAAGTGATTTGAAATTATCAAATATCCCGTTTTCGATGCTTTCGATTGAACCATTTATAAAAGTCAAAAATGT
>CABFKP010038210.1:0-13488 GCA_901779475.1 Panagrolaimus davidi
TTTTCCCTTTTGTTTATTTTACTTTAATGTTTTTGTTATTTTTTACTTTGACAATAGATCAATAATGATTGCGGCTGTGAGCTTTCATTTTTTATGATTGAGAGCAAAATTTTATCTCGTGATTTAAAGGTTCCTGTTCAAACACAAAATTAAGAAAAAATTTGTAAGATTTTATAATATTAGATTTCTTTAAATCCTTACAAATAATCAAATTTAAGATTTTATTCCCTGTGATGTTTATATTAACATAAAGAGGGGGATCAAATCTTAAATTAAATCTGAAATAATCCAAAAAAATCATGTTTATTGAAATTGATGGCATCCATTCTTTTTTTTTGTTTTTTTAATGAGAACTAGTTCTATTTTTAAATATTATTGAATGCTACACTAAGCTGCTACAGGCGTATAAGTAATGAAAGCTTTATTAAGATTCGATTTAAAAACATCTGTCGTTTTAAAAAATCGCAGATGGCTTAAATAGAAATCATTCAATGTCCATATTTAACGGACTCAAAAAATTGTTGAATTAAGTTCTGGTTTACTTTCAATAAATTTCACTTAATTAAATACCACTTTTGCTTCTAACTTTGCTAAAAAAGGCAAAACATTTTAAAAATCTGTTTATTTGATAACCAAAAAAATAGCAAGCTATTTGGTTTGCTATTATTAGACGACAGCAAAGACGGATGGACATTTTTTATGGGACAACGAAGAAAAAGTACTATCGATTACGAACAAGAAAAACAAAATACGAAATGGGGGAAAAAGAACACTAGGGAAAGAAACTATAGTTTGTTTCTAAATGCATTTTTTTACCATTCAACCTTTTTTTGAAAGTTTTTAAATTTGAGCAAAAAACAGTAGACGCACATTTTATTTTTGGAAAGACAAACAAAAACAAACGCGCGTTTTTTTTCTCGAGGCTATTTCGTTAGATTTTTTTGCTGCCGGCAAGAATTCTTTGTAATAATTTACAAGTATAAGAAAGTTAAACAAAGTTTGTTTAATGACTCAATGGAAAGTTACCACCACTTTCAGCTTATCTTCTTTTATCTTTTTTTTGACAATTTTCTCTCTGTTTTTACTGTTTTACCTAAACAATATTATTAAGCTAAATTCAGTTATTTCCTGTCAAAACTAGTAAAGCAAGCTATAAGAAATTTCTTAGTCAACGTTTACCAGAAGTTTTTTACAAGTCCACGACACGAATGATGAAATTTTTAATCAGTCATATATTTTCACATTTGACTCCTTTTTATGTGATTCATAATTTTTCAAGTGTTGCTTTTTTGAGAAATCGTGGTTTTTATTATTCGTGTATCAACATCCTACTATTTAATTACTATAGATCTCCTAAATATGTAAATTTATTTTGTTAAACTTGTTCCTGCCTTTTCTTAATATTCTGAAAATATTTACGATGAAGAACAAAAATTTTAAAGCAAAAAGTTCTTACATTTGTAGAATAAAACGCTCTGGAACAAAAAAGACAATGTATATTTTAAAAAAAAGAAGAAGACGTCTGATATGATAAACTTTGAACTTAATAATCACACGATCTCTTCTTCTTTTTTTTTACTTTGCAGTACATTTCTCATTTTGCCAACTCTTCTATTTTTTACAAAGGAATCGATTAATGTCAACAACATTCATCTGCTTTGCTTTTTTCTTTTTTGCCAGTGCTCGTGTCGTTTCTTCTCTCTCATTTTTTTGCTTATCATCATCCTGTTTTTATCCTCTTTCATATTTTCTTTTTTGAAATGCAAAATTTTTCAACTGTTTTTTATATGTTCGTTTTATCGCGTTTCCGTAACAGTTGTTTGTTAGTTTACTAATTTTATAACAATCATTTTTGCAGGTTTGCTGAAATCTCAAATACTTTCTAAATTGGTGTGATCTTTTTATCATATATTTTAAAAGAGAAAGAAGAAGATAGAAGATAAATAAAAGAAATGGCAAAGAAACAATATGATTTGTTGTTCAAGCTTTTGTTAATTGGTGACTCTGGTGTTGGTAAAACATGTATTTTATATCGATTTAGTGATGATGCATTCAATACAACATTTATTTCAACAATTGGTATTGATTTTAAAATTAAAACTATTGAATTAAAAGGAAAAAAGATTAAACTTCAAATTTGGTAAGTTTGTTATGTGAAGCATGTAATCTGTGGTGTTAAATAAGAATACTGGTATTGGGAAAATGGATAAATGGGCAGTTTGCAGGGTAGTGTTTTCCCTGGCTTGATTAAAAGTTTAAATAATCTTTTCTACAGTCGCTAAAATAGAGGGTATAAATATGTCCTTGCCTTTCGTTCGAACGTTTTCAGTCCCATACCGTACCCTTATAATCCACAGTTTATATTTTTGTAGATAAAATTTGATCACGTTTTTACTTTTTTAGGGACACTGCTGGTCAAGAACGCTTTCACACTATAACTACATCATATTATCGTGGTGCAATGGGTATTATGCTAGTATATGATATTACAAATGCAAGATCGTTTGAAAATATTGCTAAATGGCTTAGGAATATTGATGAGGTTTGTTGTTATGCTTTTTTCATACTATAATAGATAGGAAAGTGAGTCATTAAATTGTGTGTAGAAAAAACGATGGTAGTTTTTTTTGGCTATTACTGTAAATAATCCCTGGACTGATCGGTGATGAATATGCTTCACCAAAGCATGTGATAGTTAAGTGATTAAGTGCTCATATTAAACATAGTTTACCGTCTTCTGTGCACATAAAAAATGCCGTTTTTAAAAATGCTAACACTAAAAGTATCGAACATTGCTTTACAGTACTATTAGTCTTAAGGGTTTTAAATATGTAGTACTGTCTTACACACAAAACACAATACAACTAAGGACTTTTAATTTTTAGCATGCAAGTGAAGATGTCGTTAAAATGCTTCTTGGAAATAAATGTGACATGACAGATCGTCGAGTAATTTCAAAAGAACGTGGTGAAAAAATTGCAATTGATCATCAAATACGATTCCTTGAAACTTCAGCAAAATCAAATATTAATATTGATAAAGCATTTTATGATTTAGCAGAAGCAATCTTGGATAAAATGCCATCACAATCATCAACAAATAGTATGTCAATTCGTCCAGTTGAACAAGAATCAAATAAGCCTCAAGGTGGATGTTGTTAAAAAATTTCTTCCCTCTCATTCTCTTTTTTTCTTCTCAAGTCAAAGAAAGCAAAGCTTATTATTGCTGTTTTAATGAAATGTCTTGTAATTTTTTTATGATTCTGTAATTGAAAACAATTTTATTTTCCGTCTTAACAAATTTGTATTGTTTTGTTGCACTTTTGTTTGTTTTTCTTCTGTATCTTCTTTTTTATTAATAATTTCTTGGGTAATTAGGTAAGTATATTTTGATGCCAGCTTATATTTAATTGTTGTTCTTTAATATTGTATTATATTTGTGAACACGAAATAATGTACTTTTGAAATGAACTCATATCTTTAATCAGTTATTATAATACAGAGAAATTGGAACAAAAGAGTGTTTGAAAATTTGGGAATCAATATTTGAAAACAAGGATGAAAAAGTTAAAGTTTTTCGGAAATTGAACTAAAAATTGCTTTTTAAGTTTTTAGGAAGCTCTTTTGCATTTCTAATTTTATCTTCAAAAATATAAAAACGAGCATGCATTTGAGCGAAATGATTGTTACATTTTAATATGCAGTTACATTTATACTTAAAAATCAACTAAAAAACATACTTTATTTGTTGTAAATCTGCCACATCTGCTTAATATGATTCTTCCACTTATTTGTGTTTAGTACAACTTTGTTGACCAATCAAGATTCTTTTGAAAATAAATGCTTACTTATTGATGAAAAAAGGAAATATAAACCATTCAAAGAAATATTTTCTTTAGCAACTACATATATTACCTTTGTCATTACCGATGAACTGAAATTGAACATAACTATGTAATTGGTTATTATAAAAAGTAAACAGAAATCAAAGAGATACATAAAATGAATGGTAAAATTTCACATTTTTCGAGTCTAAATTGAGCAGTCAACTAAAGTCGAAAGATTCGATGTAGCAAATTAATTCGAAAATGAGGAAAAAGATAAGGTAATAAAAACAAAAATTTGTCTTTATCTTACATTTATACCTTATTGGTTTTTAAATCAAGGATAATTTAAAATTGCAAGTCAATTATTTATCTCACAATGTCAATGCAATGTTGAGATAGAATTGAAACTTAAAATTATGCTGCTTGATTTTTTTTGTTAAAGGAAACAATATCATAGCAAACGAATATTTGCAACTTTCTTATCTTTCAATTTTTGAATCAAAAAAGGCTTCTAGAAGTCTTTTGATTCTAAAATTGTTCAAGTTGTGCACCAATTATTTATTTCACAATATAGCTTTTTGAGGGTAGGGTATTTTGAATCTTATTCTTCACATATTCTTCTTTGTCTTATACAATTCACAAATATTTTTTTACTGATATAAGAATAAAACATTTATTTTTTATTGTTTTTAACACAAAAAGAAAAAATTATAGAAAAAAAAGAAAAAAATTTTCAAAAAAAAGTTTGCAAAAAAAATCTTTATCATTCAAAAAATTCAAACTCCCGCCAAAGCGATACGAACATTTTCGAATGTGGAAATCTAAGGGTACTGTAAAAAATGTTGACCTTAGATTACAATTTGCTCATTTTCATTTTTAAATTAGATCAAACGTGTGTGCCAGTGGCCGCTCAAAAAACTTTATATTAAAAAACCAATCATGACTTATACTCGTCAAGTAAGTTTTATCAGTTTTTCGTAATATTTCCGGCAATATTTGTACACATTTGCGATATGGATATTGTAAATGTGTGTAAGCATAATTTTTTTGATTATGACACAAAATTGTGTGTTAATGCCATAAACAAAAAGACTTTTCGGTCCTTTTTACGTCATCAAAACATTTTTTCTTCCGCTAGGTGCATTGGAAATGTCGGAAAATTCTTGCAACTTGCTTGTAGTCTCTTCTAATTGATGTTGTTTTTTAGGCATATGTTCCCTACAGCGTTCTTTTTAAGCAACATGAAGAATCGCAAAAACTCAAAGAAGTCTTGGAAACAAAAGTTTCTGGTACCGTCAAGTGGTTCTCTATTCGCTATCATTATGGTTTTATTGCTCGTGATGATGGAAAAGATGATGTTTTTGTTCATCAAATGAATATCACAAAGTCTCGTATGAATCGTGTCTATCTTCGCTCTCTTGCTCATAATGAAAAAGTTGAATTTGATGTTGTACAAGGCAAAAGTGGACCTGAAGCTTCAAATGTAACTGGACCTGATGGTGCTGATGTTCAAGGTGTATATGTTATCCAACTTCGGTATCCTATTCGTAACTTCAATAGTATGGATTATGTTTTATACATATTGTAATATTGATTACAAAATTTTTAGGCAGCCGTCGTCGTCGCAATACTTCTCGTAGCCAAGGCGATAATTCTCCTCAGTCTGGTGGCAATCGTCGTCGTAATGGCAGATCTGAATCTGTTGCAGAAAATGATGAAAATAAATCTCCTCAACCTGGTGGAAATCGTCGCAGTCGTCGTCGTCGTAATGGCAAATCTGAATCTGTTGCAGAAAATGATGAAAATAAATCTCCTCAACCTGGTGGAAATCGTCGCAATCGTCGTCGTAATCGCAAATCTCAATCTGGTGGAGAAAATGATGACGATAAGTCTCCTCAACGTGGTGGATATCGTCGTTATCGTCGACGTAATCGCAAGTCTCAATCTGGTGGAGAAAAGTCTCAAGCTGAAGATGATAAGAAATCTCCTGAAGCTGATGCAGGAAAGAAATCTCCAGAAGCTGATGCAGAAAAGAAATCTCCTGAAGCTGAAGCAGAAAAGAAATCTCCTGAAGCTGAAGCAGAAAAGAAATCTCCTGAAGCTGATGCACAAAAGGAATCTCCTGAAGCTGATGCAGAAAAGGAATCTCCTGAAGCTGATGCAGAAAAGGAATCTCCTGAAGATGATGCAGAAAAGAAATCTCTTGAATAAATTATTATGTTTATTTGCGTTTTGTTAGTTAATAAATAAATTTGTTTAGAAAAATATTTGTGTTTTGGGTCACGCGATGTGGAGTAACAGAACGGCAAACTCGTTTGCTAGGTGTTGGGGGCTGTCCAGATGTTACGTAATAGTTTTAGGGGGAGGGAGGGGGTTCACGAATTATTACGCCGCTTTGATCTTGTCGGCAAAAGGCTTTGATGTTTCATTACCTAGAGGGAGGAGGGGGTAAAAAATGTCGATTTTTGTATTACGTAACATCTGGACAGCCCCTTGCGATAAATATAAACTTTGCACTTATTGTTCTTTTTTGTCTTAGGTAGTAAAAAAACAGGTTAGAAAAGTTTAATCAGCTTTTGTTTTAAAAATTCATTTGAATTATTGATTTTTTTAAAGCAAATAAATGCACAATAAAATCCTTTGCTGTTTTAAAATTTTTTTTGACACTTTTTTGTTTTAAAATTATTTATAACAATTACAATAAATTCATAAGATAATTTTTTTAACGCATGTAAACATTAATGAAATGAAATAAAAAAACTACAGTCTATTTTACCACAAATTTAAAAAGCGATTAAAAATTATGTTTAATTTTATAAAATGTGATCATTAAAATTAAATAAAAAATAACCCCCAACAAAGTACATTTTTTAGCATTCTTTTTCGTGTATAAAATGAATTTAATTTAAAAAAACGACAACTTTTCACACCTGTTTCTTTATTGAAAAAAGATAGCAACTATTTTTTTAAAATTTGAAAAATTTTTCATTTAACATTTCTTTTCTTGTAGAGGGTTATGGCATCAGAAGGATCAAAAGTCACCAATAATTTTACGGCTTCAATTTACTATGATCCAAATCTTGAACCATTTGCAAACACATTTTTACGAGTCATTTCAATAATTTCAACACTTTGTTATGCATTTTTCATGTTTTTAGTATTAAAAAAATCTGAAAAATTACAAAAATTTAAATGGCTTTTAACTGTTTATATGACTTCTTCGTATATGTTTAGCATGTTTGAAGCATTCTTTCATTTAATTCCACTTTTTCCTGCAATTATTATTTATTTTAAACCGTTTTTTGGACTCAGTTTTCCATGGCTTGCAACTTTGGGATTATTTTGTTTTGAATTTTCTCTTCATGCAGTAATTATGTCACTTGTTGCACAAATCATTTATAAATTTATTAAAGTTTATCCAAATTTTGGTACAAAACATTCAAAACTTAAAATTGCAATGTTCATTTATTTTTCAACTGTAGAAATAATTATTTGTATTGTCACTGGTTGGGTGTTATATATTTCTGTAAATCCATATTATTTAAAAGAACAAAATGAAATAATTAAAAATATTAATCCAGAATTGCAAGAATTTGTTGGAAATTCTTTGTTAATTGTTTTTACAAAAGATTTGGCATTTTGTTTTTTATGTTTTGCATTTTTATTAATTATTTATATTTTAATTGCAATTTTTGCTATTATTTTTTTACGGCTGAAAATTAATAAGCGAAGGAAAAAGTTGTCAACTAAAACGATGAAAAGTTTGGTAAGAATTTTTCAAACATGCATTACTGCAATTTTTTGACTTTCATGTTTTTAAAATCTCTCCAGTAAAAATTTATTAGTTTTTTTTAAAGTTTAACATGGGGATTTATTCGAGTTACTGTAAAATATAGCACTATACATTATTTTTAGATTTCTCAAAAAATTCAAGTCCTATGAACTTTTTTATTTTTGCTTAAAATCAAAATTTTCTGTGATGGAATCCAAAAATAGATGAATATGAACATTGCCATCACCGAAAATTTCGTTTTTATGCAAAAAAAGTTAAAAAAACATGAATTCTTGAAAAACCAAAAATGGTTATAATCCAAAATAAGGTACTTTAGTAACAAATTTGAACAGTCAAAAGTGGTAAAATTTTAATCAATAATTCCATATTTGGATTTCTACAGTGATTTAGTTTTAGCTGAAACTATCTTTAAAATTTATAGTTGCATTAAAAAACAATTAACTTTTTCTAGCTAATAATTTTCCAAGGTAATTATTAATTTTAAAAACAATTCTAGCTAAATCTGAATTACTGTTGAAATCCAAATGTGTAGCTTTGATAGAAATTTTACCAATTTTGATAATGAAATTTATTACAAAAGTATCTTACGGTATAAACAAACTTTGAGACATTCAAAGGCAATTGCAGACTTTCGACTTTGTCCATTTAAATATTTTTTAGTTTAATAAAAAAACGATCAAAAAACGTGTTTTTATACAAACTCTGAATTAAACGGATAAAGTACATCCCATAAAATAGATAATTCCATTAATCACTGACCAAATACATATCCCTTTTTAGAATATGATCTTTTATTTAATGTCCACGGAAGTAATTTGTGCCATTCTATTTCTTGGCGCTCCTGGAATTGCATGCTTTTTACATGCTGGATTTCAAATTCATTTTAATTATCCAATTTCTGGAATTTGTATTTTAATTACATCCACACATTTTATTATTGCTTCAATTGCAATGATGTTTACAATAAGGCCATATCGAAAATTTGTTTTTTCAATATTTTCAAATTCTATCAATTTTCATAATCGCTTAAAATGGTTTAAATGAAGATAAAAATGTCAAATAAAATTTATATCAAAAAAGAGAAAGAATATTGATTAATGATGTGTATATTTAAAAAAGGGTGTTGCAAAAGAATTGTTAAACTAATAATAAAACACATAAAAAAAATGTTTTAATGCAATTTATAAAAACGGAAGTCGGGGTTTTAATGGAAAAACTTTTCTTAAGTCAATAAAAAGTCTTCTAATACAGTATCCGTCAATGCTTTAAAAAGTATCGATTGGCAGCAATTATGGTTACCGTAGCTCTAACAAAAAGTGGCTTCATATAGTTTTATTTTGCAAATACAAAACTAATAAAAGAACATAAAAATAAACGTTAAATCAGCGAAAAAAGACATAAAAATACAAAACCCGTATCTATAAAAAAGAAGAAAAAGCATACTCTCTGTTAAATTTTTTTTTGTCATGCATTTTTTTGGGATATCAGTGATTATTATTATTTCCATTAGAAGTACATCCATTTTTTTCACTAAGCTTTATTTGAGTTTCATATATTATATCATTAATATGCTTCTGAACTTTAAGGAATTCTGTTCGATTTGCTGAACCAATTTCACGAAATTTTCCATTCAAATATCGACCTACAAAAATAACCATATAATAAAGTAGAATGATAAGAATATACTTACAAAACGATGCATAATCATCATCTTCTTCCATCATAAAAACAGCATCTGAAGACGAGACCTTTGGAGGTGATTCATGCTTTGGCTTTGAATCTGGCATTTCAGATTGTGCCTAAAGTTAAATGGTTAATATTCTTTTAAAAAGCATATACTGACTTTTACAGCAGCAGCAGCCTTTTTAGCTTCTCTTGCTTCAACATTCTTTGGTGTTGATTTACGCTTTCTTGTTGGACGAGGTTGTTTTTGCTGCTGTTGCTCTTCTTCAGCAGTTTCAGCAGGTTGATCGCCCTCTTCAATTGAATCGATAAAAAGTAACGCAGAATAAAACCTCCATTTTGGTGGTGGTACTGCTTCAGCTGGATTACTTGCAATTGCTTCACTATACTTCTTTTTAACTTTATAGTATGTATCCTACAAGAATATACTGTGGTTTAAAGTAAAAAGTGAAAAAAGTATCAACAAACTTTTAAATTTTTCCATTGTTTTTCAATATCTGCTGCTTGTAAGGGAACATCATCAGTTGATAAATTTTCTGCAATATCAGCAAATGATTTCTTTCGGCTAACAAGTGATAGCGGTTCACGAGATTTTGTATCCCATAAAGATGGTCGCTTTGCTATCTCTTGAATAATCAAATATCTCAGCTGATCCGAATATATTGCTGTAGTATTACGTTTACGAGGAGTAACATCTGTAGAAGGATCTTGCTAAAAGAATAAATGCAAATATAACAGTAGGAAAACGTTTTTTTACGGATGCGTTAAAGCAACTATGGTTAACATCTTCGCTAAAGCGAAATTTTTCCTTCGCTTTTATGATTTTTGGCTAAAAACATAAGGAAAAAGTTTTCGTTTAACTTACTGCATCATCGTTAAGTAATTCTGATTCGTCTTTAATTGGTAAATGGCTTCTTGAAGACATAATTTAATGAAAAATTCCGCGTGACGTGAACGCGCGCGAAACAAATCGAACGAAAAATTTTTGTTTGCGATGACTTTATTCTTGGCAAAATGTCATTAATAGCAAAAGCGGGAAATTTAAAAATGCGAAAAAAAGTATTGAACCAACAAAAAAGAAAGAAGCAAAGCATGATTCTGCTCGACTTTAACCGGTTATATTTAATTTTTTATAGTTAAATACATTTATATTTTTGTTTAATAATTTAATAATAACCATTATATATCCTTTGTAACTTAAATCCTGTCCATATGTCTCCATTTTTCTCGCAAACTTCCCTCCATAAAAATCCATATACATCTTTTTCGAGTCACATGATTGAAAAAAACATTTTGGTTGTCACGCTTTTTTATACTTTTATAATTTTTTCTTTAAAGTTTTAAGCAAATCTCTAATATCTGCCAAAAAAATGGTCGGCCTTGAATTTGAAGTTTTACCTGAATCTTCACTAAAATGTAATGATGTAATTGAATTTGTTCTTGGTACTCCAATTAATCAAGTAATTACTGCCCTTCAAAATGCTTCAAAAGTTATTAGAAATGTTGAATTTGTATATTCTAAAGAAGTAAAGACAAAATTTTATTTATGATAATACTATAATAATGTAAATTTAAGGAACCATTTACCCGAGATTTAACAATCACACTTAAAAATGATGGAATTCGATTAATTATTGAACCAGTTTTTCAGCGATTAAAGGTTGTTTTTAGTTGATTTCGATTTTAGTTTATATGGTTTTATTTTTAGCTAATTGAAGTTTATGATTTTAAGAATATAACCCTCAAATATTGGTAAGTTTGTAGCTTTACCATCTCATATGTCGATATAATATATCTACAATATGCAAATTTGCAACAGTCCAAACTATTTTAAAGATACTTTAGCATTAAATTAGTTTTAACCAAACTCTTATAAAATATTAAAATGCCATTTTTGAGACTATCAGTTTTTTCTATGCTAATAAATTTGCATAAATATCCAATTTTGGATATCGTATATCCATACCATAAGCTTATATCTCCATATCTCGTACTAACCCATATCCCAACTTTTTTAGTGAAACAGTCTTTTCATCCCCTGATGAAGAAGCAAATGTAGATAAAATTGAAAAATGTTTTGGTGCAACTCATCCAGGAGGTATATTATCCCTATTTTTTACAATATCCTTAGACACTAATTGCCTTATTTTTAAGTTTATGATGAAAAACAAAAAATGTATTTGCTAAAATGGAGAGGTGTTGCATTTTGTTTTCCCGCAAAAGATTCATCATCCGTTCAATCCACCTACGCGCATGGGCTTGGCTCATTACATTTTGCAAATAGTGAACTACCATTTTTACAACGAATGATTATCTTTTCTGGTAGTAATCCAAGTGAACCAAAGTAGACTTTTAATTAGGAGTTATTTGTGAGATAAACTTAAAAGTTTTTAGACTTCCTGAAATTCCACTTGCTGCATATTGTGGAAATAATCATTTAATTTCTGTAACTTCTGTTGAAGAATATGGTCGAATTACTGGTGTAAAATATGCCTTTGTTTCAGAAGGTTCGTATTTAGAACCTTTAAAGAATCCCGAATTTAAAGGGAGCAGAAGATTTAATACATTCATTTTTTCAATTTTTAAAGTTGTTTTTGAATGCCAAGAACCAGATGATCAGGGTCTTTTTTATCGTTCTTTAGCCTGATTTTCAGGTTTATGCAATTTCAAAAACAACGTTAAAAATGAAAAATGTATTAAATCGTCAACTCCCTTTAAATAAACTTTTTTATAAACTTGAAAATCAGGGATTTAATGAAAACGTTTTTTAAGCTGTAAAAATTTGATAGGCCTGATTATCAGGTTTTGTCAAAAGAAAAAAATATTTCGAGATGACATTTTAAAAGAGATTTGATATAAATTTGCATAGATTGCATCACTCTGATTAGGTGTTTTACGTTCATTAGAGCATATCCAAATTCATACACTCTTGTCGCAGATCCAATTTAAATTTTTAAAAATTCTTTCCATTTCAATTAATCTCTTTTATCCATCTTATACCTTTAAAAATCCTTTTTACAGATGTTTCACCAACATCAAATCGAAAACCAACAGAACCGCCAAGATTTGAAAAAATTATTCGTCTTGGTGATACTGAACAAGCAGTATTAGCTGCACTTGGAGCACCATCAAAAATCTTTTATAAATCTGATGAAAAAATGCTTATTCAACGTGGACCAAATCAAGTCAAAATTGATGATAAACCTGATATGTTTTTTAATTATTTTACAATGGGTTCTGTAAGTTTTACATTTTTTAAATATTTTTGTGTGTGCCTAAAAATGTTAGAAAAATCCCGTTTAGTGAAATTATTTTTATTTAGTTTTTGGCAAAATATTTTATGATTTAAAAATGTGAAAAAATGGTAACAAATTTAAAAAATTATGAAGATAGTTGGAAAATCAAAATTTCGATTTTTGGCTGAAAAAACTTTTTTCAATATTTGAGTTTTTCAAATTTCCATGAGATCCCTGAAAGGATATTTTCAACAGATTTTTTATGCAAATTTAAATAATAGCAAAATTTATTGCATACAAAAAAGCGGATTTTTTTTACCGTTCCAAAACAAGTTTTATTTTCCTCCCTTTTTTCTTTGTCTTGGCTTTAAAATCCGGAAAAAGCGAAAATTAAAGTAGCAAAAAAAGAAGGAGGATTAAAAACAATGGCAGTGTTGTTTCAACTTTTTTTTCAAAAAAGGGGATAAAACTTGGGTTTAAAATTTAATTTAATCGGATTTCCTTTATCCTTAAAAAAATAAGGCTCTTTTTTTCTGTTGCAAAAATTAGAATAAAAGCGGAAATATATAAAAAAAAAACTTTGTTTTACACGGATAATTTAAAAAACGTTTAAAAAAAAGTGACCGAGTTTTTATTGCAAAAAAAATATATAAAAACAAATGAAGCATAAAAAAATATACAAAAGTTTTACAACAAAAAAATATATAAAATGGAGATCATAGAAATTTTTTAAAGAAACTTTTTTTTGCTGTGATAAAAATTGTTTTTGATACAAAAAAAGTTATTTGAAGACGGAAAAATGAAAAATATTTGCAACTCACGTTTTTTACGTTTTTCATAAAATCAAAAATTTGCGCGAACAAAAAAAAACTTTTTTTTTGATTGAAATAAAAACAAACAAATTTGTTGCACGTTTTTGGAGAATTGAAAAAAGGAAGCGTAAAAATATA
>CABFKP010038221.1:0-13483 GCA_901779475.1 Panagrolaimus davidi
AATATTTACCATTTGACGATGAAATCTATCTTCATTTGTTTTATCAATAAACCATAACCCTGCTCCAACAATACCAATTGAACCAATTGTTATAACAGCTTTATTCTTTGCAAGCCGTCGACCAGTTTGTAATATTCGTGACATTTTTCGCGTGTATTTGGTTGATGGAATATTATTACCACTGGTCGAATTTACCTAAAAAACAATATTTTTGATAAAGCAATGATGTTAGCGGCAATAAAAACCTCGGAGGAAAAAAATCATTAAAGTTACATGCAAATTTAGAAAAAAATGATAATTTTCAACACTCAAAAAAAACTTCAATGAACAAATTTTAACGATTATAACTTTCTTGAAAGCGATCCAAAACTAACAAACACAAATTTTTCGGGATTCTAACACTTTTTTGTTGATTTAAAAATTTAAGCAGAAAGAAACATAAATAGATAATTAAACATTTGGACCACACAAAAAATTTATAACACGGCAAAAAAAAGAGGAAAACGAATGATCAATAAAAAAACACAAACAATTCATTTTCTGATTGATTTTGTGATTACAATTTACAAAAAAAGGGGTAGAAAATGAAGAAGTCAACAATGATCGCACATATTTATATTTGTAAATGAGCAAAAAAAACTAAGAAATAAAAAACAACACAATTTTTTCTGCAGCAATATTTTTTTAATCGAAGAGAAAATGAGAAAAAAATGTGTTCAACAAAAAAAGTCAAGTCTTTTTTTTCGACCTCTTCATTTTCTTTTTCTTCCTCGTTGCATCATACATTTATAATAAAAAAATAAAGCAAGTACATAAGTCGATAGACAACAAAATCAATTCCCATTAAACTTAAGTTTGTCCCTGTTTGACTTATAAATTTCTTTTTACTTCTTGATCTAGCTTTTAATGATTTATTATTATTGACCCAAAAGCGAAAAAAAAACACATATTTAAAGAGAAAAACAGAGTTTAAACATTCATAAAAAATTCCATTTTTATGTTTCATGCTTGAAGAAAAAAAAGATCAAATGAACTTTTTCTTCAAAATTTTTTTAGAGGAGTGAAAGTTGTGGTTTTACACGTGCTTTTCATGGGGAAACTTTAGTGTTTGATTAAAGGACAATAAGTTTTCAAAAGTTAAAAAAAACTTTAAAAAATGTTAAAAGTGCGATAAAACAATTTTTACAGTTTTTTTTCCTTTTTTACCAAAAATAAATTTTAAAACTCGCAACAAACACCTTTAATGAAGGCAGCTAAAAATATATTTGAAAATGAAACACGCATAAAAACATTGGATACCATTTTTCTCTCTTCTTTCGTTGGCACCCATAAAAAGAAAAAAGCGAATCAATAAACAAAAAATACTTTATTAGAAAATTTGACGCCGGCGGCCAATGGCAGAAAAAAAAGGGAGAAAAGTCTCGTCTCTTTTTTGGAAGATGCAAAAAGGATATGTTATTCTTGTCTTTCTTGTGTAAAAATTTTCATTAGACATAAAAACCTAGACAAAAATATGATCATCGAAGGATGAGAAAATTCAGCGAAAATTGTCTGTCTGCTTTTTTTATCGGAATTACAAAAAGTGCAAACCTGGGGGTCTCAGTTTCCAAAAGTTCAAATAAATTTTTAGGAAAATTATTCTTTACAAAAACTCTCACATGTAGCATAGTGGTTAATTGAGTCGCTGCTCATACATGGTGTCCAGGGTTCAAATCTTATTATGTAATTTTTTTCTAAGCTAACAAATGAATTGATATTTTAAGTGCAAAACTTATGGCCAAAAAAATAAAAAATGTTTTAATAATTTTAATATATTAAACATGAAATATGCCCAATTTTTTACTTTTTTTTGAAAAAAACTTACAGAAGGAGCAGATTGAAGCCCACGATGTTGTTGTTGACGATGACCTTGATCAAGTCCAAGATTATGTTGCACAAAAAGATTTGGCATTCGAACAGGATTAATATTTGCATTTCCACTATGATTTGATGAAATTGGCATTCGAGCAGGAAAAGAACCGGCAACGGCAGTGGTTGGAATTCGAACAGTCTTTGGCTGGGTATTTTCAGAACGAAGTAATCTTTGACTTGCTTTAAATTGCATACCTTCCGGTGGTTTAATTGTATGATTTTTTTCTGCTTGTCTTAGAAATTCAAAAAGATTCTGTAAAAAATGCTAAATACAAATGTTTTAAATTTGCGTTTTTACTTGAACAAAGAATCTATGAAAATTATTTGAATCCATTTTTTTTCCATTTTAATGCAGCATTTACCATCAACTAAATCAAATACATCGGTTTCAATTAAATTTTCATAATCGACATTGTAAAGTGAAAGGATGCTATTATTTGCATTTGAATTTTCTTTCTTCCAATTCCTTTTTGTCTTAACTTCATCAATAATTGATAAAGTATTGCATGATGATGTATTGAGTAGTAATTGTTGTTTATCTTTTTTATCATAGCTGTCAATTACTACAGAATTTGGTAAATAAAAAAAAAAAGAAATTTAAAGGATGTACAAGGTTCAAACATTTTTCATTTCAACGTTTGTCATCAGGTTCATGCCATTTTCGATATATCAGATTATCCTCTCCCTATAAAAATGCGGAAATTAAAAGAAAATAATAACCTTATAATTTTTGCTAAAACCATATAAGATGCCTAAACGAATTGTGATTTTTAATTTGAGTAATTTTACCCTTTTTTTAAAATTTTGACCAAAATCAATTTTTCTTGTAAAATGCCAAAAATCTCCGCACAAAAATTTGGTAAAACTCGTTTTGCCTTTTTGAGAAATCGAGCCTCAAAAAAAATTATTTTTGACGGCCAGAGCCAAAATTACTTCATTTTTTTGTTCAAAAAAATGAGAAAAGGCATAATTTAAACACAAATTTTGAAAAAAACAATGTTTTTGATTTTTTTGCCTTACTTTTGAGGCTACTTTTGGAAAAAAACGAAAACGTTAATTTATTCAAATTTTTTAAAGCAGAAATATGTCTTTTACAAAATCTTCCTCAACTTTTATTTTGTTGAGGCTGGATTTTTTAAAAACTAGAACCCAAGTTTTTGTTGAGGCGATTTTATTCAACAAGCTTGATTCAGAAATGCAAATTTTTAAAAAAAAATAAAAAAGCGCAAAATTATTGAAATAAAATATCACCGTTCGTCTTATATTGTAGAAACAAAACACAATCAAACTAAATTACAAAAAAAATTTCATTTGGACAAAAAAATGTAAATGTGGAATGCCAAAGTATTGTTTATTAAATACAAGAATAAATATCTCTTTAAAGTTTTTCGTTGATTTTATATTTATTTGTTTCTGCGTGTAACCTTTTTTTATTTCTTTCTTCTCATTTTCCAATGTTAATCTTTTTTATTTCCGTCCGATCATTTTCCTCTTTAATATCCCCTTCATTTTTGTTAATATACAATAAACTTTTTTTTAAAAAAAGAAAATGACGAATTGATTTTTTCACGTTTAAACTTGAAAATTATACAAAAAAACGATACAATAAAAAAAAGAGGAGAGAAGCGGATACTGGATTTTTTGCCGGATTAAAAGGGAAAATAGAAAGAAAAATGAATTGAAAAACTTTTCGAAAGGGAAGAAAAAAAATCCAAGCGACATGGATATTTTTTGTTCTTCAAAAAAAGAACAGACAGTCAGTCGGCTGGCAGGGAGCAACAGGGGGAGAAAAAAAGAGAGATGCGCAAGTGCAAAAAAAAAGATGGTCAGTTTTTTTGTCCGTGGAAAAAAGAAAATGACCTATTTTAAAAAATTTTAACGTAAATTTTTTGAATGTGCGTTTTTATGGAAATACTTTTTTTTAAAAGAAGTTCATTTTTTGTACTTAGTTTCTGATTTGTTTTTTTACTAATGTAAATGCTTTTAACGAAGACAGAAAATTTAAGGTTCTGATTAAAAATTTGTTAAAAGTTTTTTTCAATTTTCATTTGTGTTTTTTTTAGAGGCAAAATTTATGTCTTCATTTTCAAAATTTTTTTTAAATGACAAGGATTAAAGATAGCTCTGATATCAAAGTTTTATCATTTTTAAAAAATTTCAATTTTTTAGAATTGATAATTTTTCATTACCTTTTTATTTCATATTTCTTTCTTTTTTCCTTTCTTTTACGTTTTCCGTTAAATCAAAATTGATTCACTTCCCAAAGTTTTTCGTTTTTGTTCCGATTTTCCATTTTGAAATTTTACGGATAATTAAAAAAATTTAATATGATTCCACATTTTTCGAAAAATAACCGATCGTTTAATACATGATTTTTTCCTTCTATTTTTTCAATTAGAATTTTGTTGAATTTTTTAATTAACATAGATTTGAAAATCTTGCATTTGTTTGAGATTCTTTTTTTCACGAAATTACATTTTTTGTTTAAAAGTTTTTTAATAAATCGAATTTTTAATCCTCCCCATTTGTTTTTAAAAAAATATTATTTAAGGATGCAACATCCACTACCGATAAATCATCCAAGTAGAAGGATTCCAGAAAGAAGAATTCCACATCTATCTTCACCATCAACAAATTATCGAGATCGAAGAATACCACAATCAACTTCACCTTCGATGAATCAACAAAACAGAAAAATTTCACAGCCTTCAACAAATCATCCCGATAGAAGGATACCTCAATCATCATCATCACCATCAATGACCCCAAGAACCCGTCAAAAATTGGCACATGGACTTCCAACTACTACAGAATCACAATCGTTGAGGGATCAAAAAATACAACAACATCCATCATCACCACCCTTAAAACATTCAAATAGAAGAATTCCACATACATCTTCGCCATTGATGACCCGTCATAGAATTCCTCCTCCAAGTACCATAGAATCACCAACTACAACCCCAAAAACTCGTCAACGATTTTCACAATGGCCTCCAAATACCATAGATTTACCTCCAACCGATTCAGTTTATGCCCAACCATACAGCCATCAACATCATAATCATCGACCTCCACCATATGCCCCTCCTCAAATTCCATCAACTTCTTCCTCGGCAGGAGAAGACTTTCAACCCGTAAAAGTTATTGGAATTGCAAATATTAATGAAAAACGTGATTTTACAAAAACTAAAAAATCTTCAAAAATTCGATGGTATTCAAATATTATTTTTAATTATCCTGCAACAGTGTTATTTGTGACGATTTTAATATTTTGTGTTTTACCTTTAATAATTTTACAATTATTTCCATTAAATTTGGAACAGAATCCAGAAAAGGTAATTAATTACATTTTTAAAAAATTTTTATGTTTTTATTGTCTCAAATTCCAAGTGACAACCCACTGAGTTTAAAACATTGTTTCTTAAACACGAGTCGACAAACTTAAAAAAGCCATTTAACAAATGTGCTTTCTGCGCGGGACCAACTTTTTTGTGTTTTTTGAAAAGCAATTTTTTTATATATACCTAGAGTTGGTCATTTACCGGTAAATAAGTGAAAATAACTTATTTTTGACCAAACAGATCATTTTTTGATTTTTCATTGTCGCTTTTTAATACAATTTCGATCTTCAAAAACGCAAAAAACATTTTAAGAAAAAAGAGCTAAATTTTTAATATATCCGCCTCTGAAAAAATTTTTATGAAAACCAATTTTGGAGAATTTTCATAAATTTTCTAAAAATTTTCTCATATGTCCGACACACAAATGTTTTTAATTTACCGGTAAATCAACCCTCGGTAAATTTACCACCGACCAACCCTAAAAATAACGCCTAGAAAAAAAATGATAAAGATTATCACCTTTTCGATGAAAAAATTGCATTTACAAAAAAATGCAAATTGGTCCCGCGCGGAAAGCATATTTGTTAAATGGCGTTTTTTAGTTAGTTGACTTGTGTAAAATAAATATTTCAGTTTTTTCAAATTTAAACGTTTTGGCAACTTTTTAAGCTATAAAATTGATTAAAAACAAAAAAAAAATTTTTTAGGGGTTTGATACTCGTGGAACAGAATATTCCAATGCAAGATTAACATGGACAAAATTGCAACCATTTTTAACACAAGGAAGTCGAGTAATTATTCATCAGCCTCCACCTCCAATGGAAGAATTAAAGGTTATCGAACCTTTAAAAATTTTAGAAGAACGGCAACAACTTAAAACAGCAGAAAATCGAAGCAAGCGATCATTTGAAGATGAAATCGCTGCACTTTCTTCCGTTGCATGCTATGAATTTGAGTTGTTACAAAGTAAGGGATTTTTAAAGAAGGATAATTTTGGTATATTTTGAAAAATTTTTGTGCATATAAGACGCCTAAACAAATTGAGCTTTTTAATTTGAGTAATTTTACCCCTTTTTCAAAAATTTTGACCAAAATCAATTTTTCATGTAAAATGCCAAAAATCTCCGCACAAAAAATTTTGGTAAAACTCGTTTTGCTTTTTTGAAAAATCGAGCTACAAAAAAAGCCATTTTTAACGGCCAGAGCCAGGTTACTGCATTTTTTTTTTCAAAAAAATAGAGAAAAAAGGCATAATTTAAAACGCAAATTACGAAAAAAACAAAAACGTTAATTTATTCAAATTTTTTAAAGCAGAAATATTTCTTTTACAAAATCTTCCTCAACTTTTATTTTGTTGAGGCTGGGTTTTTTTAAAACTAGAAACCAAGTTTTTGTTGAGGCGACTTTAAAAGCCTGATTTAGAAATGCAAATTTTTTTCAAAAAAAAATAAAAAAAGGCAAAATTATTGAAATAAAAAATCACAATTAGTTTAGGCATCTTATATCCTGAATCACGAAAAGGATATTGCCTCTGAATAAGGGTATTTCCAAAACGATTTCGAAATATTGCTTAAAAGTAGTGGATGTTTTGATATAATTTTCGTTTTGAAATTTTTCGAAATGTTATAATCCTGACGAATCAGGGTTTTCATAAGTTGTTCTTTTTCCTGATTTTCAGGTTCATGCCATTTCGAAAAAAAAATTTTTAGAAATGAAAAATATATCAAAGCTTCCGCTCATTTTAAAAATTTTTATGCAAATTTTATATCCATTTTTAGTGGATTATATGGCCCAAATTATTATCGAACTTTCATCCTATGAAAAATTATTTGATCTTAAAATGCATCGTGAACTTTGTCAATTGCAACATTTTCTTTCTCCATCTTTTAAGCCATTTGCAATGTTATCTCCATATCGGCAAATATTTCATATTTCAAATTTTGCTGGTTGTTTATCCCCCCTAAATCGGGATAATTGTACCACTCTTTCAACATATGATTTAAAAAATTTTAAAATTCAACTTGAAAAATGTTATAAATCTCGAAAAGCTATTATTCAATGTGGCCGAGATTGTATTGGCGCAAAAGAAGCAGATGGTGAAGAACGGCATAATTGTCAACAATGTGAAAGAATTCCATCAAATTGTACGTCACAAATGTGGTTTGATTTATTTTATCGAATTTTGCCAAAGGATTTACTTTCGAGAAAAGCGAATAATGAAAAAATTTATGTAAATACATTTTTGCCACTTTATACATATTCGGCATATGGCTTTCAAGGATTTAATGTTTCAATTGATTTATTTATTTCACTTGAAAATGATTTAAAGCAATGGTCGGCACAAACAAAAGAATTAAAAGTTAAAGGATATTTATTGGATATTAAACGAGATATCCTTCTTTCATCTGCTTTATCCGATTCAAAGTTGGCAATTGTTGCTGCAGCAATTGTTTTTTTGCTTGTATTTATTTATTCTTTATCCCTTGGATATACGATAGCTGTCTTCATTGAACTTGGAGCATCTGTACTTATGGCGGCAGCAGTGTATCGAGGATTTAGTATTGGATTTCCTTTGCTTAATCTTGTTTCATTTGTTTTACTTCTTTCAATTGGTTCGGATGGAGCATTTCTACTTTTTAATGCATTCCCAACAAAAGCTGATGACCTTGATGAAGATAACTTTGATGAATGTTTATCCCATACAATTACAACAATGTTTTTGGCACAATTTTCTACAATTGTTCCATTTTTACTTAATTTAGTTTCATCGGTAATTGTTTTTCGGTGAGTTCTTTTTTGGAAATGAGATTTTCAAAAAGAAAAATAACGAAATTTCGAAATTTCGAAATAAATTCAGGAATTATACATCGGGAATTTCGAATTTTTATTTTCGGTTTCAATATATTTATTAACATAATACTCGAAATTTCGAAAATTACAAAATTTCGAAAATTACAAAATTTCGATTCGAAAGTTACAAAATTTCAATTTCGAAATTTACAAAATTTCGGTTTCGAAAATTTTCCATTTTTGAAATATATTTACAACTTTTTTGCCAAAATAAAACTAAATTTCGAAATTTATAATTTTGTAATGTAATTTTGTTTCGGGACTTTCAAAATCAAAATCAAAATTTCGATTTACCATAAAAATATTTTTAATTGATTTTTTACAGAAACTTTGGCCTTTTTGCTGGTTTAACACTTATTTTCAATTATTTTTTATTAATCTCATTTTTGCCAGCATTTTTGGTATTTCATCGACGATTTATTGAACCATTTTTTGAAGAAAAATTTTTTCCATCGATTTCGAAATTCTTTAAAATCCTTTGTTTTCCATTTACTGCAATTCGAAAATGCCTACGATATTTGGCATTTGATACTTTGCCATTTGTTTTAATTGATGGAAGATTTATTTGGATTGGAGCTTTATCAGTTTTAATTATACTTGGTGGATATTCTTCTCTGATGCAACTTCGCCTACCACAATATAATCCCCTTCAACTTTTTACAGCAAATAATCCACATGAATGGTATGATAATCATGCAGAAAAATTATTTGAATTTGTTGCAAAAAAGATTGCCCTTCCATTGACTGTAAGACTGTTATGGGGCTTTGAAAAAACTCCTGCCCTTTCACATTTTGATTCAACAAAAATTGCAAATGTTTCACAAGATCGAAGATTTGAATTAAAAACTGTTGAAGATGTTAAAAGATTAGCGGATGATATGCAAAGATTTAGAATGCTTGAATTTGTTGGAATTAAAGAAAAATATTGGCCTGAACGGTATGTTTCAGGGAGGAAATAGAAATTTAGGATTCAAAAATGCAGGATTAAAAAATCAAAATTTCAATATTTAGACTTAGACTTTTGAAATCAAAATTTCGAAATCAAAAGAATTTTTTTTTATTTCAAAATTTTTGTTTCACTGCAGACCCAAAAGGAAAGTGGGCTGCGCGCAAGCTGCAGCAAAAAAGCCACTCTTTTGACTTTTTGTTTTTTTTTTAAACCCACTCTTTTTTGAAAAAAGAAATCAAAAGAGTGGCCTTTTTGCTGCAGGTTGCGCGCAGCCGACTTTCATTTTTTCTCTGAACGGGTCTGCCGTGGTTTCATTTTTCAAACTTTTCAAAATTATCAAAATTTCGACTTGCACACTATTTTGTAACACTAAATCAAAATTTCCAAATCAAAAGAATCTTTTTATTTCGAAATTCAGGATATATTTTTGAAAAAACAAAATTTCGATATTAGTTTCGGAGAGCAATCGAAATTTAGGATTCAAAAATGAAGGATTAAGAAATCAAAATTTCAATATTTAGACTTAAAAATTTATCGAAATTTCGAAATAGACAGTTTTAGTATAATTTAATTCAAAATTTTTGTTTCATTTTTCGAGCTTTTTAAAATTATCAAAATTTTGACTTGCATACTATTTCGTAATAATAAATCAAAATTTCATAATCAAAAAAATTTTTTGTTATTTCAAAATTTTTGTTTCATTTTTCGAAAAATTATCAAAATTTCGGCTTGCACACTATTTCGTAACAACAAATGAAAATTTCGAAATCGAAAGTATTTTTTTATTTCGAAATTCTGGATATGAAAAAATAAAATTTCTATATTAATTTCGATTTTTAAATATTCAAATTTTTAGATTCCTTGATTGGTCCAAAGCAATCCTTAAATTTTTTGAAATCGAAATTTATCGAAATTTCAAAATAGTTAAATTTTTGTTTCATTTTTCGAACTTTTTAGAATTATCAAAATTTCGACTTGCAAACCATTTCGTAACAATTAATAAATTTCGAAATGAAAGAACTTTTTTTATTTCGAACTTCTGGATATATTTTTGAAAAAACAAAATTTCGATATTAATTTCGATTTAACAATATTCAAATTTTTAGATTCCTTGATTGGTCCAAAGCAATCCTTAAATTTTTTGAAATCGAAATTTATCGAAATTTCAAAATAGTTAAATTTTTGTTTCATTTTTCGAACTTTTTAGAATTATCAAAATTTTGACTTGCAAACCATTTCGTAACAATTAATCAAAATTTCGAAATCAAAAGAATTTTTTTTATTTCGAAATTCTGGATATATTTTGGGAAAAACAAAATTTCGATATTAGTTTTGGAGAGGAAATCGAAATTTAGGATTCAAAAATGCAGGATTAAGAAATCAAAATTTAGACTTAAACTTTTGAAATCAAAATTTATCGAAATTTCAAAATAGATAGTTCTTTTCAAAATTTTTGTTTCATTTTTCGAACTTTTAAAAATTGCCAAAATTTCGACTCGCAAACCATTTCGTAACATTAATCAAAATTTCGAAATAAAATTTTTTTTATTTTGATATTCTGGATATATTTTAGAAAAAAAATCTCGATTTTAACAATATTCAAATTTTTAGATTCCTTGATTGGTCCAAAGCCATTCCCTGCAGTGAAGATATAACAGTCTGCTGTAATATAAATTCAAAATTTTATTCCAATGATTTTCTTGATTATTGCCTTCGAGTTTCAACTTCACAAATTCAAACCGGATATAATGATACTCCAATTTATCATAATATTTCATTTGATTTTGTTGGATATACAGCAATGATACCAACAAAATTAAAATATTCAAATAAATTTCATAATCTCTCTGCTTCAATTGAATTATTTGATAAAAGTTTTATATCAACTTTTACGGATGCAATGTTTTATACGACTGAATGGTCGTTAATGTCAACATGGTATGATTTACAAAAATCTATTATATCTGATTGTAAATCATCTGTTGCAATTTCATTTATTGTTGTTTCAATTTTTGCTGCTGTAATTCTAAAATGGAAATCCATTACTGCTTTAATAACAATTGCATCAATTGTTATTTGTACCGTTGGAATTGTGGTTTCAATTGGATGGGAAATTGGGGTATGTTTTTTTTGTTGGAAATATGGGAAAAATTATTTCAAAGTTTTATTTAGGAAAAAAGCTTTCTACAAAAATTGAAAAAACGGAATTTCGAAATGTTTTAAAACGACATTTTTTTTCAATTTTGAGCAAAAATGGAAAAAAAGGAAAAAAAAAGTTAAATTTTAAGCTACGGGGATTTATGCAAATTTTCTGAAACAATAATTTGCATAATTTAAAAATTTTTAAAAAAAAAATTTTATGGTTGCAATGTGTTCTCCTAGCTTAGTTCTATCATTTAAAAGTCAAATTATTAAAATCAGTTTCGAAATAGTGAAACGGCATCAAATCGAATTTTGCCGAAATTAGTTTATCACAAGTATCTCGAAAATGAATAAAGTGTCATTTTAAGAGTAAATATCGAAATCAAAAAAACGAAATTTCAAAGTTTGTGAAACAATAATATCTAAATTTAAGGTCCCAGCTTAAAAACTTTATATTAAATGATTTATTCAAAAAATTCTAAATTCTAAAAATCAAACTTTTGATATTCTATTTTTTTATGCAAATTTTTTTACCGTGAATGTTGGAAATGAAAAAATTAAATTTTAACATTTATTAAATTAAGTTTTTAAGCAGAAATTAAATTTTAACATTTTGCTTTTTTCGAACTTTAGATTTTTAAAAATTGCGATATAGCCCTTAAAAAACATTTATTCAAATTTTTAGGTATAGACTAGGAAATTTAGTACAAAGTTTTTAAGTTGGGAGCTCAAATTTCGATATAATTGTTTCACAAACTTCGAAATTTTGTTTTTTGATTTCGGTAATTACTTTTAAAAAAACTAAAAGAATAGAAATTCCGTTTTTTCAGTTTTTGTAGAAAGCAATTAAATTATTCAAATTAATATTTAGGTCCTTGAAGCAATAATCCTCGTTCTTATTGTTTCACTTTCATTTGATTATACCCTACATTATGGTGCTGCAATTCCATCAGAAGGTTGTGCCCGCCATCGCCTCATTACTGGAATTAAACGTTCCATTGCACCTGTAACAATGGCAACATTTTCATCGATTCTTTCAGGGATTATTATGCTTTTTTCTGTAACACATGCCTTTTTTCAAGTTGCAACATTTTTAATTATTTCTGGGCTAATTTCTTGGCTATTTTCAACATTTTTCTTTTTACCTTTAATTTATTTATTTTTACCTAAAATTTCTGCAGACTGCCGGCAATGTTTAGAAGCAGATCAAGAAATTATTAATCGCCGCCAAAAAAGAAATGAAAGACATAATTTTGTGCCAATGAAAGTTTTACGAAACAGGTTTTAATTAATTAATTTGAAAAATTTTGTTTAAAAAAAATTTGCTTTAAAAAAATAGATTATTTTTATTTTGTGTTTCTAAATTAGGTATATTTTTTTAAAAAGGCCATGACAATCGAAATATTTTTTTGTTGTAAAAATAAATGTATTCTTTAAAAATTAATTAAAATAAAGGATTAAATTAATTTTTTGTTGTTTTTAAGTAATTAAAGGTGGCGGATGTTTTGATCCATTTTTCGAAATCTTGGATATTCGTGATTTTCAGGCAAACAGAGAGTCTTGAAACGAAAATGCATCTTTATTTGATAAAAAAATTTAAAAAAGGGTAATTTTCGTTTCAAGACTCTCTGTTTGCCTGAAAATCACGAATATCCAAGATTTCAAAATTGGATCAAAACATCCACCTCCTTTAAACAAAAAGTTCATGTTCAGAAAGTATAAAACAGGTGTTTTTTAAAAATTATTAAAGTTGTTTTTTTAATGAATTATTACTAAAAATTCATTAAAAAACTGCAAAAAAAATTTAGAAGAAAATTTCACGTTTTTTATTTTACGTAATTTATTTATAAAAATTACTGTAACATTAAACATCTGAATTTTAATAGCCAAAAACCATTTTGTAAACAGTCATCAAATATGTCTTATTTGTTTTTTACGTAAATAAACAAGTGTTGCTTGTTTGCGTAACAAACAACAAACCATATTCTAACAAGGGAACCTCAACTTATGTCACAGCGTTTTTCACCCCAAAATTGGTTTATAGGGTTCAAAATATGCTTAATAAGCATATGCCAAAGTATTAGCGGCGAATGGCCAGAGAAACATGATTTTTTGGCACTTTAAATTGCCAAAAAATCCTATGTTGCATTATAACATCAAATTTTTGCGACCTGCAAACGCTGGACCCGTGGTCGAGTGGTGTTCACGTTAGACTGTGACACACGACCAAAAAGTTCAAAGCCGGTCAAAAAAATTTTTTTAATTTTTTTTTAGATTAAAAGATATT
>CABFKP010038240.1:0-13473 GCA_901779475.1 Panagrolaimus davidi
TCGGAAACTTTAATGCAATACTTCTAATGTTGAAAAAAGCGACTATTTTAAAAAAATAGTCGCATTGGGCGACTATTTTAAAAAAATAGTCGCATTGGCGAAATGTTTCTCTATGAAAATAGTCGCAAGCGTCTAAAACAGCCGCTTTCTGCTTCCTGGTTCACAGTAAAACTTAAATACAACACATGTTGTTAGATTTTTTTTATAATTTGAACAAACATTGTTAAAAAATTAGACACTAAATTTAACACCTTTTTTTTGTCATAAAAACGATTTTCCTTTTTTAGGATCGATTTTCTAAAAGTGTCATTTTTCGGCAAAAATTTTTCTTACAAATTTGTCTTATTTTCAAATGACATTAAAGCGTTAGCTTTTATTTATGAAATTTGATTAATTATTTATTTGCTAACATTAATAATTTTATACAAAATATTACCAACAATTTTTGAGATAGAAGTATTAGAAGATTTTAGAAGGCTTTGAAGTGCCGGAATCGCTCCTTCATTAATAACAGCTTCAATTTGGTCATTTGTTCCTTTAACAAATTCATCCAAAATTTTAATTGCATTTTTGGAAACATTTAAATCAGTAGAATTAAGAAGTTTAACTGTAATTGGAATAATTCCAGCATCAATTAAAAGTTGTTTTTGGGTATTTGTGCCTTTTGAAATATTTGCATTAATTCCAACAGCTTTTTCAACAATTAATGGATTTTCAGAATACATTAAATAAACAGTCATTGGAATAAATCCAAATGTTGAAAGAATTTCGTCAGAGATATTTTCAGCAGTAATATTTTGTAAAATTTCAAGTGAATGTTCGACAATAAAATTGTTTGAAGACTTTAGAACGCTTATAATTGAATTGAGAATATTGCCTTTTGTGAGAATTTGTTTTTGTGAAGTATTTGAAACAATGGAAAAAAGTTTTATAACATTTTTTACCAAATCTGTATCAGATGATTGAAGCACTTTACAAAAATATGGAATTCCACCTGCTTCAATGATAGCAGAACGCTGTTCAGAAGTTCCCATGCCAATGTTGATTAAAATATTCATAATAATTCTATAAGTATTTCCTTTTGAGATATCCAAAAGTTTTATTAATAATGGAATAGCAAATGCCTGAACAATTGCTTGTTTATCTTTCGTGCTTCCGTAAGAAATGTTTTCCAAAATCCGCAAAGCTATAAAACTTATTTTTTGATCTTCATTTATCAGCAATTTTATTAAAGGTGGAATTCCGCCATATTTAATCAAATCTTGATTTCTTTCTGGAGCTTTGTTAATAATATTGAATAAAATTACCAATGCAAAATTACATTTTTGTAAATTAGAATCATTTAAGAATTGAATAACAGCTGGAATGGATTCAGATTCGTAAAGGGCTTTTTGGTGTTTCAAATTTCCTGTCGAAATACTTGCCAAAGCTTTTAAAGCCTCTGTTGAAATTTCAGAATCCGAAAAGCTTAAAAGTTCAACAAACAATGGACATCCTCCAGCATCAATAACAACTTGTTTTTGATCATTTGTTCCATTTACAATTTTTGAAAGTGTTTTTATTGCTTCCAAACACGTTTCCATATTTGATGTTAACAAAAGTTTTACCAAAGCTGGAACGGCATTTGCATT
This sequence comes from Panagrolaimus davidi, assembly GCA_901779475.1. Classification (NCBI taxonomy): domain Eukaryota; kingdom Metazoa; phylum Nematoda; class Chromadorea; order Rhabditida; family Panagrolaimidae; genus Panagrolaimus; species Panagrolaimus davidi. The sequence continues at coordinate 1,632 of CABFKP010038240.1, forward strand.
TATGACAAATTGCTTTTGTTGGGTTAAACCAGCGGCAATAAATTTAATTGCTTCAGCTCCTAATTTGCATAATTTTTGATCAGTTGAATGAAGAAATTGAACAAAAATTGGAAGAGTATTAAATCGAATCAGTGCTTCTCTTTGTTCATAATTATGTGATTCATTTCCAGATTTGTAATTTGTAAAATTTAAAAGAGTTCTTGCAGAAAATGTGCAAATTGCAATATAATTACAACCAAGAAGTTTAATAAAAATCGGCAAAGCTGTATTTAAAACATTTAATCGTTGCTTAAAAAATTCAATATTTCCTTCTGTAACAAATTCATGCTCTTCTGCATTTATTAATTCCAAAAATTTGCATAAATCATCGATAAATTTTATATCAAAATTATTTGGGAATTTGTTATCAGTGATAATATTTGACAATGTAAATGCAGCAGTAGCTTGAATATGCAAATCTGTTGAGTTTAGGCATTTTATTAATGGATCCATTCCTTCTGCATCAATAATAGCTTGTTTTTGTTCATTTGTGCCACAACTTAAATTTGCCAATGCTTGTACAGAGAATTTGCATAAATTAATTTTTTTAGTATCTAAATGCCGTACAAAATATGGCACAGCTTTTGCTTCAATTACATCATTCTTATCTTCCACAGTAAATGCAGAAAGTGTTTCTAAAGCCTCTGCAGCTTGTTTTTGAGTTCCCAAATTTATTGCAACAAAAAGTGCTTTTATTTCTTTAATTTTGTCGTTTCTATTTTCGTGATTATTTGTTATTTTTCCTTCAGCAACTTCAATATTTTTATTTTTCGGCACTAAATATTCGGGTAAAGATGGAAGAACTTTGCATTCATTAATTGCAATATTATATGATGGACTTTCACTAAAAGTATTGTTTAATTAAAATTATTTATAGGGAAAACACACCATAAACAATATTTTTTTGCACAGGAATGTTCTGCACATAACATTGAATCTGAGATTTCACTATTTGCATTATTCTGCGTATTATGAGTAGCAGCTTCCATTGGATTTGGTAGTTTTGTTTGATCAAAAAATTTAAAGCTATTTGAAATTTCATTATTCTGAGTAGCAAATTGAATTCCATTTGAATTTGATGTAAAACTTGAAAAAAATGATTTGTAATTTATATGCTTGAAAAAATGCCAATGAAAACTTACTGCCCTTTCGAAAAACTTGACGGACGTTCAATTTTGGCATCAGGATTTTCAATATTGTTTAAAAATTTTTGTGATAAAAATGATTCATGTTTTTCAAAATTTTTGAAATCTTTTTCAAAATTTTTGAAAAAAACTTCTTTTTCTTCATAAACTGGTAATACCATTACATGATTGGAGATATCATGTTTGTTCGCAAAATATCTAAAAAAAATTGAACGTGAAATAAAAAAGTTTGTTAAAAACTTACTGTAAGCATTTATAAATGAAGCAAATTAAAATTGCAGTTCCAACAATAATAATAAAAGACGAAAATAATAAAAAATCAATAGGCTGCATTATTTTGAGAAAAAAAAATTTAATGTAAAAGGGAAGCCAAAAAAAGGAAACATTCTTATAAAGAAAAAACTCTTATCAGCTTTTGTACCATCTAACTTTATGCTTTTGAAATTGACCTTTGTACACAAAACCATATCGAAAAACAATTAAAATTTTAAAATTTTTTCAATGATGCAAGATACGATTTTTGTGTCATTTGAGAATTAATAAATTAGAAACAAGAATTTTATGTTATTAAAAAAACCTTGTAATGCCATCAAAAAATATTTTAAATAACCAATAGATTTATCTTTACGGTTAAAAAAAATTTTTAAAAACTTTTAAATGACATAAAAAATTTTTCAAAGCTATAAAATGTAAATTTCTTTTTTAAAATTTTTATAAGTTTTAACAAACAATTAAACATTAAAAATTTTATAAAGAATATCACTGGCACATATTGCAATTTCATAATTATCAGATTTTAGTAATTTTTGTAAAAATGGTGCAACGCCGGAATCTGCAACAGTTTGTATTTGTTCTTGATTGCCATTTGTAATTTCATGTAAAATGTTTAAAGCTTTTTCGGAAATACTTGAATTTGTAGAATCAAGAAGTTGAATAGCAATTGGAATTGTACCAGCGTCAATGATAGCTTGTTTTTGGTCATTTGTGCCATTTGAAATATTTGCCAAAATTTCAATAGTTAATTCACAGGTTTCATCATCTGATGGATACATAAAGTTTATTAAAGTTGGTAAAATGCCGGATTCTATGATGGCTTGTTTTTGATCACAATTTCCACTGGAGAGATTTTTTAATGTTTTTAAAGAATTAATTTGAAGTTGTTTATTGGTGGAATTAAGAAATTCATTATCATGACAATTATGCAAAAGTTTAACAAATTTTTCAATTGCTCCAGCTTTTATCACAGCTTCTTTTCCATCAAAATTGTAATTTTCATCGCCAAGTTTTCCATCAGAAAGATTCACAAAAATTTGTGCAACAATTTTACAAATTTCAAAATTTTGACAATTTAAAAATTCCGCCAAAAGCGCCAACAAATTTGATTCAAAAAGAACGTTTCGTTGAGGATTTTTTGAAATTTCTAATGAAATTTTTGTTGCAATTTCCCATTGTTCTTCATTTGAGGAATTTAAAAGGGTGCTTAAAACTAAAAGCAAACTTTCATCAATAAAAGCTTGAAATTGTTGTTTGGTTCCGGATAAAATATTTTTTATTATTTTTGAAGCTGTAAAAGCAATATCCAAATCATCGAAAGTTAAGCAATGAATTAAAGGAATAATTCCATCAGCATCGATTATTGATTGTTTTTGTTCGTCTGTTCCTTCACTGATATTTGATAAAGCTTTAATGGAAATTTTGCATAATTCACTATTTTCGGCATTTAAATATTTAATAAAATATGGAATAATTCCAGCTTCAATAATTTCATTGGGGTTTTCTGAAGAAAGTTTTGAAAGTTTTGTCAAAGTTTCTGTTGCTTGTTTTTGACTTTTTGTGTTCAACATTTCCAAAAGAGTGTTTATTGGTTCAATCTTTTTTGCCTCAACATCAGCAGTTAATATTTCATCATCCAAAGTTGTCAAATTTTTGTTAACAAATATTCTTTCATCAATTTCACTGTCTTCATATTTGACATTTTCAATTTCTAATACGAAATTTCTTTGATCAGATAAAACTTGTTTAGCAAATTTTTGAACTTCAGAATTTGGAAAAGTTTGAAGTTTTATCAATAACGGATATATTGCTGTTAATCTTGCTTGATATTTTTCATTTTCTCTTATATCGTTTCTTTCCAATATTTTGTTATCAGATGTCTCAATCAAATTATTCAAATTTTGAATTAACCCAGCATCAAGAACAGTTTGGCCTTGCTCAAAACTTCCATCAAAAAGATTTGCCAAAGTTTTTGCACAAACTGAACAAATTTTTAAAACAGGAGAATTCAAGCAATTAATCAGCTGCTCAATACCACCAGCATCAATAATAACTTGTTTTTGGGTATTTGTACCTTCACTTAAATTTTCTAATGCATGTGCAGCTAATCTGCATAAATTTGCTTCTGAAGATTCTAACAATTTTACAAAATGTGGAACCGCTCCGGCTCGAATAACAGCTTCTTTTGTTTCAATATTGCAATGTGAAATTACAGTAAGAGTGTGTAAAGCTTGTCTGCAAATTTCGATTATTGATGAATCCAAATTTGCCACTAATGGTTCAACTTTGGCTTTTAAATCTTCTGTTGTTTTTTCTAATTCATCTTTTTCCATCAAAAATGGATTTACAATAATTGTTTCAGCAGTGCTCGAACTTGATGTGCTTGAAGTTCTTGAAGGGACATGATGAACAACAATTTCAGGGATAAATGTTTCATCATATTTTGGTGCACTGCTTGGAATTTCACTAAAATGTTTTTATATACATGTAGGATTTAATTTTAGCTAAAATTCTAATGAATCGAGTAAATCTAATCAAAATCAAATTTCTCAAAAATTTATCAATTGCTCATGATTAAAATATCAATTTTATATGAATCAAAAATGATGTTCTTGAAAAAACGTACTTTTCCGGCGGAAGTTTTGTGAGAAGACTTGCAGATGAATCATTTTCAATAATTGTTGATAATCTTGGATCAAATGATAAATTTTTAGGTTTTTGAATTACATATTGATTACTTCGTGGAAGTCTGGAACTTTTTAAAAGTAAATGTTGTTCAGGTCCAAGATTTTCTTTATTTGCCAAATATCTAAATTTAAGATTTCAGAATTGAATAAATGATTTTAAGTAATTTTGACAAGCTTTAAACTAACCTTAAAACTAAATAAATTAAACAAAACGTAAACGCAGTAATTATAATAACGATAAAAATATAAAAAGCCAAATCAATTCCCTCCATTTTTTGGAGAAGAGAAGTAATGCTGGAATGTGATTGTCAAAAAAAAAAAGAAATATTGATCAATGATGGTTGCATAAAAAGCATCTTATCAGTTTCTGGATGTTTGTCTTCAAATGTTTTACCTCGCTTTTGGGAAGCACAAGGAAGTTATGCAAACAAAAAAAAACAATAAAACATTTTAAAGTTTTTTTGAAGTCTTTAAAATTTTGATATAAAAATATGTTTTTCTTTTCAATAAAGAGTTGTAAAAAATATTTATTTGTTATATAATAAAAAAATGTTTTGAGTCCTTGAAATGTCAGAATGAAAGATGTGATGAAATAGACAAACTTCATAAAAAGTTAAAGATGTAAAATTACAAAAAAAAAACAAAACAATTTATTTTCAAAAAACGAAAGAAAAAATTAATGTCTTTTCACGTCAGAATCAAGCGGAACTTTTTTTTCTTTCTTCAAACCCCTTTTGGCTGCCCCTTTAGCGCAGCTGAACGCGCGCCTGGCTAAGATGCAAAACGAACTAAAAGGTTCGATGCCGGTCGAGCACCAGTCGAAAAAATAAATAAGTAAAAAAGTTCAATTTGTCAGATAATTGATTGCAATTTGAAAAAATATTAATAAACAAAAAATGTTAAAAATTTGTAAAAAAACAAAATCTGACAAATTAAACTTTTTTATTTATTTTTTATTCCAACTGGCGCTCGACCGGCATCGATCCTCTTCGTTCATTTTGCGTTTTAGCCTGGCGCGCGTTCAACTGCGCTAAAGGGGCAGCCAAAAGGGGTTTGAAGAAAGAAAAAAAAATACCGCTCTTTCCCTTTTTGATTCAGACGTGTTTTATCAATCACAGATCTATGACTTTTGGAGATTCATGTATATCCACAGTGTTATTCAGCTGAGTATCAATCTGTGCCATTCCATCATCATGATTAGAACAGTTTATAAAATTGATGATATGTTGAAGGGAATTAGTTTTTATCAGAACATCCTGATCAATTATGATATTTTTTGCAAAAATGTTAAGGATTGCTACAGTATAACAGTATATTTCTTTATCAGATGAATTCAATAATTTTACAATTTCTGGTATTGCATTACATTCAATAATCGTTTGACGTTGTTTTGTTGTACCAGTAGAAATTTTATAAAGAATTTTTGCAGCTCTTCTGTAAATTTGGTTAGCTTCGTATAGAATTTCAAAATCATTACTGTCCATAAAATATTTTACATCATTCATTAGAATTATAGTTATCAAACCCTTTTGTTCAACAACGTCGAAAAAATCTTTAAAGTTTTCCCTTTTATAATTCAAAATTTTGATCAAATTTTGAATGACATCCGCTTCTGAAATATTTGTAATGGTAAAAGGAAGTTCATCGGTTAAACCGTCAGAAATAAAAAGTGCATTTGCACAGTATTTCATAATTTCTGGATTAAGAAATTTCTTTAATGCTGGAAATATTTTAGCTTCAAAAACAGCATGCAATTGAATTATCGATTTAGCACGAATTATGTTTGTTACGGCAAAAAGGGTCGAAAAAACAATATCTTCGTAATTTGAGTAAAGATTTTTTACCAAATAATCACATGCACCAGCATTGATAATTGCTTGTTTTTGATCTATTGTACCACATGAAACAGCTAGAATGACAAGTGTTGCTTCATTACAGATTTTGTTATCCGATGAAGATAGAAGTTTAACCAAATTTGGTAAAGTTTGAATCACAGCTTGCTTATGTTCATTGCTTCCTGCAGAAAGATTGGTTAAAAGTGAAAGCGATAAGCTAATTAATTCATGTTCTGTTGAACTCAGTAATTTCGTAATATATGGTATAGCTCCTGCAACAATTATATTGTTTTTAGCTTCTAGAGTGTATGCATCAGTGAATGCTTTATTAGTAGTTAAATAAAAAAGTGCTTCAACTGCTTTTTTGCACATAAGTGAATTTGAAGAATCTACAAATTTAACTAAAAGTGGGATGTTTTCTGTTGCAAAAATTGCTTTCCATTGTATTCTTGAGGCAATCAAACTGATAACCTCTGCAGCTACTATTTGTCGATTTTCAAAAGGCGATTTTAAAAGCTTAACAAGTTCTGGAAGTAAAAATGAATCAATATATTCGTGAAATTTTTCCTCCGATTTATAACGTAAATTTGCAATCGCATAAGCAGAAAGATCGCAGGTGTCAAAATCAGAAGAATTAATTCCCGTAATTAATGCTGGAATACAGCCTTCATTCATAAGTATTTGAATGCTTCTTTTATTATCTGTTAAGCTTAAATTTGATAATGTATAGGCAGCAACATTTTCTAATTTCCAGTCATCATAGAATAGTTTAGCAAGGTATGGAACGGCCCCCTCTTGAATAACCAAATCCTTTTCTGCTTTTGTCAAATCCATTATAATTCTTAAACTTGCGTAATAGGCGTCAATGTTGGCAAAGCTTTTAGTTATTGAAAGCTTTATAAATTCATCAACTTTGTTAGTCGCATAGAAATTTCTTTTTGGTTTCGGTACAGCTTTTTGAATTTCTTGGACATTGTTTTTTTCTCCATCAATTAATACTTTTCTCTCATGTGTAGGCAGAATTAAAGTTTCAATGCTATTACTTCCTGAATTTGTAGTACATCTGAAATCAAAAAAAATGTATTCAAAACGATGTAATTATTCAAATACAAGGTGATTAAAGAAAAAGTGCCCACTTTGAATTGTCTGCTTTTTGTTTCTATTAAATATTTTCAGAAACGGATTTCACAATCGTTATTGACCTTTTTAACCATTTTGTTTTTTATAAAAAAATCAAAAATCCCGGAAATAATTTTTCACGATTTTTTTTCCCTCAAAAATGTAAAAAAATCATTTTTGAAAGACCAATGCAACTTTTTTCAAAAATGATTTTTTTTCATAGGGGGTACGTGAAATTGTGAAAACTTTTTTCCGGGATTTTTGATTTATTTTATAAAAAACAAAATGGTAAAAAAGGTTAAAAACGACTGTGAAGTCCGTTTTTGAAAATATTTAATAGAAACAAAATTCCGACCATTCAAAGTGGCCACTTTTTCTTGAATCACCCTGTATTTCGGTAATTCTTTTAAAAAACCAATTTTTTTGACATTATCCAAATTTTTTCTTACTTTTTTATCAGTGTTTAAAATACTTACTTCAATATTTGGTAAATTACACAAATAGATATTACTGTTATTAAAATAATAATTAAAGAATAAATAAACAAATCGATTGATTCCATTGTAAAAAAGAAAAAAGTGTATGTACTTTATTGAAAATTCAAATGCTTCCATAAAAAAATTCTTATCAATTTTACCAATCCCTTATAAATGAATGTTGTGTTTGTATGACTCCTTTAATTAAAAAAAAGGGAAAGGAAAAGATTTCCAAAGTGATTTTTGACTTTTTTTATATGTGATATTGCGAAATTATGAAAGAATTAAGGATGGTTTATTAAAAAACTCTCTAAAAATAATTTTAACAATTTACTTGTCCAAAGAAAAGCCATTAAAGACAACAGATATTTCCTGCTCGGCAAGTTGCACCACCACCGCATGTTCCATTTCGGCATGCACCATATGGGGTAACATTGCCAGGGCATGAAGCACAGCAGTAACCATTAGTTTGGCAAGTGAAACCACTTGGGCATGAACCATTATTGCAACGGCCACTACTTCGGCCAACAGGGCATTCACAGCAATAATTTGATGGAGTACAACGGAATCCTTGTCCACATTGACCATTGATACAACTTGCAACTGCAGCTAATCCGCCACAGGCATCTAAAATTGGGGATATAGGGGTTTTGTTGTTAGAGGTAATTAGTACTTTGCCATTCATTTCCGGTTGTTCTACAGCAGAGACCATTCAAACATGTTTGACCAGTTGAACATTGCCCAAAAGCACTGCATCGAACTGATGATTGACTACCATCAGTGCAAATACCTAAAAACTTTTAATAATGTTTTATGCAAATTTTAGCACCCTACCAGCATTATTAACAGGAACAGTACAACAACATCCATAATAGCATGTTGATATTCCATTATAATATGGCGTGCACTGTGCAGCATTATTACATCCAACCCCAATAGCTCGTCCCCCATTTGGGCAGACACCAAAGCAACCTTCAAAAAGGAAAGCAAAAACAACGAAAATTAAAAGCTGCATTCTTCTTTTTCTTCAAAGCTAAAGCTTTTATTTAATATAATGGAATTTTCATTCAGTTATCCATTTTTATATCCCCCATTTTTTATTGTTCCAAAAAAATTTTTTCATTGTCATCTGATTTCTGAAACAAATAATTAAACAGGTGTCCCGGTAAAAAATATGTTTAAATGATTTTTTGGTTATTTATTTTTGGAGAGAAAAAAGAGGGTGTTTAAAAATTGAAACAAAATTTTTTCTGCTAACAAATATTTGAACTTTTAAACTTTGTTTTTATTTTTAGATTTTACTGGAGCTAAAAATGTCTACAAACATGGATTGGTTTTGAAAGTGATATATCGGATAAAAAAATAAACTTTTGTAGCAAAAAATGTCTAAAATTACATACGTGGTTATCCCGAAGAAATTTGCCTATTTCAAAACAAAAGGAAAAATAGATTTTCTTTTTTTCTATAATTTGGCATTGATTAAGTATGACCAGAAAACAAACAATAACTTTTTCTACTAAAAAATTTGAACTTTTCAGTTTTTTTTTGTATTTTTTGGCACACATTTCGCCAAAATAATTGTCGCTCAAATTTTTGCAACGAAAAAATCACAAACAAATTTTATTTTATTTATTAAATTTTTTCTCCTCAACTATTTTAATGGATAGAAAATTAAAGCATTTTGCTGAACTTTGGGTGCAACGTTTTCACTTTTTTGTTTGGCTTGAAACAAATGTATCACTTTTCCGTTATTGCATTTTTCCATATTTTTTTGCAAAACGCCGTGAAATACTTTATAAATATTTAAACAATGGATTTTTTACATTGATTTTGGATTCATTTTTATCGCCATCAATTGTTTTTCAAGAATTTAAGCGAAAACAATGGATATTTATTTTATGCCGATTAATTATTTATTTTTGTTCAATTTGTTTTTTGCCGCTTACAATTTTATTGATTGGATTCTTTTTTGTTTCAATATATATTTCAATGTTTGAAAGATGGATAAAATGGAAAATGGATCCATGTGAGGAAAAATTTGAATATCAAACTTTGCCATCGCTAATTCAACAACGTTTTTATCAACTTCAACCATCAATAACAAAATTTAATTTGTACAAAGCTTATTTTAATCCATCTTTATTAAATGAATACAATGATTTGCATATTGATCAGCTATATTGTGTTACACAAAATGAACAATGTCCAAAATTTTCTTCATATTATGATATAAATGTTCGAGCAAATATTTATCCAAGCATGGATAAATTTTTACCAAATCTTAGTTATCGATGTTATCAAAATTCAAGTTGTACATGTTTAAAAGAATTATTTAATCAATTTAATGTTATCAAAAATATTACTGTCAGTCATATTCCATCAAAAATTAAATTAGCTTCTTTGCCGTTGTCTAAAAAAGTTAGTCCAAGACAACTTATTATTACTCATTCAATTTTAACTGCAGAAGATTTACAATTGATTTCTTCATTAAATTTGGAATTTATAAAATTGAATTTGTTATTTGATGGTACAAATTTTGAAAATAAAATGCAACAAATTATGAATGCTGTAATTGGGACTCCAAATATTCGGTAAGTTCAAATCGTTTTTTGTGGTGTTACTTTAATTGATACTGTATCGTAGAATTTGTTATTCTTCATCTTTAATTATAATTTTTGTAGGACTCAATATGATTGTATTTGTGAAGATGATGATGCTTTTGAAGTTTCTATGGTTGAATGGATTTATAACAACGAATATGTTGAATCAATTAAATGCCGGGAATACCTTCAACTTTTATGTTTTGGATATAAAAAATCAAAATCGTTTTAAAGTGTTTTTTCTTTGTAAAATGTTTTATTGTTTTTATTTGTGGGTAAAAATAAAATGGTATAATAGAATTCAATCTTGTTTTCCATCTTCAACGGGTTTTAATCATCAAAATTAGACGAATTTAGGGTTTAATATTATTTAAAAATGTATTTAAAATTTACAAATTTTATTTATTTGATAATTATATTTTAAAACTCTTTAATAAACATATATTCAACAGCATAATGTTTAAAATAGCAGAAAATTACATTATGTAAAAAAATTTGAATATGAAATACTAAATTTTTTTTATCATAAACTGCACCTATTTTTAATTTGCATTATAAATAAGCATTCCTTGCATTTTTCAATTTCACTTTTTACTTCAGTTTTTCAAAAAAGAAAAGTAAAAATGAAGTGGTGTTTCTGCTTTTCAATTCTTATTGTCTTTCATCTTCAATATTGCTATTCAACATATGTTTTTACTCAATATGATCTTGGTACACATGTTTGTAAATCTGAAGATTATTATTCATATTGTCCACAAGGTACTGATGCAATTTTTATAGGGTATGCTTTTTTAATATATATTTTTCGAAGTATACTTGGTTTTTTCAGAGATAAGAAAAATATGCCAATGAATTTGGGATTCTTAAATTTACCATCTGATAAATTTTATGATGATTATAATATGACAGAATATGGATTTCCAATTTTTTATAAATATGATTGGACTGATGAAAAATTAAACGTTGATTTAATTATTGCAAATGGAAAACAAGCATCAGATAAACAGGGGTATGTTTTTTCTCTAATGACAATGCATTCGTGCTAGCGATTTTTGATGCGACTGTTGTGTTACGACAACTACTTTTAAGTGCTACTGCTTTTCCTGTCAGTAGATGTTGCGGGAATATACACTGATAGACAGTGCCGTACCCAGGAATTTTTTTCAGGGGGGGGGGCACCCCTTTGATCTTTGATGTTTCGCCGCAAACACGAGGCGGCAAAACATCAAAGGAGATTCATGAATTTTGGGGGGCACGTGCCCCAAGTGCCCCCCCCCCCCTCTGGGTACGGCGCTGATGATAGAAGAAGTGCATAGAACGCCTTTCACATGGTATATTGCCCGGTTGCATTGGAAAAATAGATTATGTTTTTTTTTCCTCGACCTTCAAGCAACTTGTATAAAGTTTTAAGAGGGAAAAATTGTCTTCGGAAGGGAAAACCTTTGATCTTTTGCAGTCATTTGCAAAAAATTGCAAAAGATTAATGAAATATTCGATTTTTAAAAGTGGAAATTCCCACTTTTCCCATTCCCAAGTTGGGGATCTGCATTCAAGTACACTATAAGACATTCGTTTACTGACACTTTGCCAAACATATTTAACATTAAAAATGTTTTATGTTTAAAATTAATGTTTCTTTAACAAATAAATTATTTACTTTCACTTTTT
>CABFKP010038248.1:0-13470 GCA_901779475.1 Panagrolaimus davidi
CACTGTTTCGAAAAAATTTTCGTTCCCTTAACTTTTTTTTGCAAGAACGGAACGGAACGGGAACGGAACGCGTTCTTTAAAATTTTAGAACGGAACGGAACGGGAACGGGTTTGTAAAAAAGTGGAACGGAACGGGACGCAACGGTTTTGTAAAAAAATGGAACGGAACGGAACGCGTTCCAAAAAAAGTGGAACTTTGGAGACACTGGTACTTCAACAGCACCATATTCATCCTAAACGCCAAAAACTACACAGAATTATGTACACAAAAGAACCAACTTTTAGAGTGCCCCAGGCAATAACACTACCAAGATCTGTAAGAGCTGCAGTAAATCTCCAACCAGAAGCTAATTGAATAATTTCTGCTTCTTCTTTAAATTTAATTACTGTAAGTTCATCTATAGTTTCTTCTGCTAAACCTTCAATAGGAACCGTTCCACCAAGAGTACTCCCACAGCTGTAGACTTCATGTTGATCAGTTAAAATTGTGGTGTGAACACCACCAGCAACAACCTATAATAATACAGTGATAATGTTTGTCAATATTTTATTTTGAATAAACTTACTTGTAAAATTTTTGTATCAGCTGGTAAAGTATCAATAGCACGAGGCAATTTTGTTGTTATACGTTTAGGATGTCCAAGTTGTTCACCATATCCACATGTTAAGACACGATTACCTGCATGTTGTTGTTGAACATGACGATCAAGATCAATAAGATCAACATAAGAATCAGAGCAAGAAAGGCAATTTATTTTTCCACTGAAATGATGGATGACATTATTAATATTATCCCATAATAAACACGCATAATAAAGACTTACCTTTCCATTATAATATGTTTTGAGTGTTGTTGCAGACCACCGTTGTCAATGTCGAAAAAAGGATTGAAATGGAAAAAGTATGAACAAATTGTTTATATATTGTCAAAAATGATATGCAAAGTTTTTGAACAACATTTTGCTACACATTAGCATAATTATGCAAATTAAACCGCAAAAAGTTGAGCAAACAACTTTTTGAACAAAAATAAATATTTGAAAAATTTGAATACGCTTTTTTTTGCAAAAAACGTTTTTGCTAAAAATAAAATCATTACTTTATTTTTTGCTGTTTAATTTGTACTTTAAAACTGTTAGTAATCCATCAAATTTGAACTTTTTCTTGTTTTTATTAACAGAATTGCTTTTGGATAAAATAATTTATTCAAAGTTTGCGTTTTATTTTAAAGTTCAAAATAGGTATTTGCGTGTAAATTAAAATTAAAAAAATATATTTTTTAAACCTAAAACAAAAAAGAGAAAAAAATTCGACAAAAATGTTTACGAAACTGCAGCTGCATTTTTTTCAAAAACGGTTTTGGTATAAAATTTATGATTTCATTTTTCTTCGATTATCTAAATTTTATCACACATCAGAATGCAGCATCTGTTTTGCTTGAATTTTATGAAAACATTTTTTATGAAAATAACCCCTTTCAACCTTTGACAAATAACTTCCTGTAATTTTCTTCCAAAAAATACATGTCCAACGTTTTTCGCTCTCCATTTTAAAAAACTATGCTTTTGTTATTGGTTAAGTTTCTTCCATATTTTTTCAACTAATTTTTGTAATTTTTTCTAAAGAATTATAAAAATTAATTTCACTTTTTTTCTACACTTTTTGCAAAAAAAAAGGAAAGAAGAAGTCAGTTTAAAGATGTTTTTTTTCTCTTCGCTTTTTTAAAATTGAGCAAAATTTTTTATTTGGTTAAAAAAATCTTCGTTTTTTGAAAGCTATTCATCAAAATCGTCATCAGCATTTAACGCTCATCACTTAAAAAAATGGATTTCGGGGGGAATCTCCTTCCAAAAATAACACTAATTTCTAGATTACATTTGAAGTTTTATCAGCATTATTAAACTCCATTTCTTGTACATTCACGTTAAAATATTTATCCATTAATTCGGCGCCATGACATAAAATCCCATGACAAAAGACCTTCAAATATTAAGTTTAGTTCAAGACAAAGAGTGAACAAATTTTTTTTGTTAATCTTGTAAAATTTTAATATGCCCGTTTTTAAGATGTTTAAAAGAATATAAAATTACACATAATTTATTACAGTAAAATTGTTACAAAAACACATTTTATATTGCACTACAATTTCAATCAATTTAAACACATACAAAGTTAATAATAAATTTTACTTTGTTTCTTTTTACGTTTTTCACGCTTTCGTTTACTTTTACTTTCAGCTTCATCATTTTCTTCACGAGTAGATTCAACATCACAAGGAGATTTTTCTTCACGACTAGATTCAGCTTCACGAGCAGATTTTCTTTCACGAATACGATGTTTTAATGGAAAAACTTCAGCCGTTTCGTCATTAGTATCAAATCGAACATATACAGAATAATATGTAACTAAAGCATCCAAAGTATCAAAAACCATCCGATCATTTTCACCACAATCAATATAATATTGTTTTGCACCACCAGGTCCATGATAATGTTTAATTATTCTATTGTAGAATTAATAACGTGCATTGGTAATCATGAAGTAGTCCTTGAGAATCAACATTATTACTTTTCAAATATTGTTTTGTTTAATTTAAGAATGTAAATGATAAAAAACCAGATATTTAAATAAATAACAAAAAATTCAAAGACCATTTTTGCCAAAATATATGTTTCATCTTTCACAACATTTTCTCTCTGGCGAAAAAAAACAACATTTATTTCTTCCTTTTCCTTTGAAAAACGCTTTTGATTTTTCTAAAATGGCGTTAATGCAAAAATGTTTTCGAAATAAACTTTTCTTTGTACGTAAAAAGTTTATACGAATGTTTTTCTTTCCTTAAATTGTTTTGTTTTTCAATATTTTAATTTATGTTGTAAAACTTAGTTTTGTTTTTACATTCAATTAAAAGTTTTATGTGCCAATTTGAAAGCAATAATTTTACATGTATTTACATATTAATCCAATTCCGAAGCATCCAATATTAATATTTAAAAATCGTTTTTTTGTTTACAAATGGGATATAAAAGGCAAAATATAAACATTTTTTTCAATTTACAAATGTGTAAATATTCGTTAATTTTTTCATTAGTTTAATTTATTTTTTTAGAATTTAATGACTTGCATTTGACGGAAATTGAAACCAAAAAAGGAAAAAAATAATAATTGAGTAATTGATTTTACAAAATATATGATATTTTATATATCCACAAAAAAGTGATAAATATTCAAAAACTTTGACAATTCTTTTCTATGAAAAAGGGGTGCAAATTTTTGCTTCTTGGCATTTTTTAGAAATGCATTTTATATAAAATAATATTGGTTTTTTTCAATCAATTTTTTTAAAAACAATAAGGTTTTTTGATTGAAAAGGCAAAAAATGAACCTAAAAGGCAAAAATACCAAAAATAGGAAAAATCTATAAAAAAAGTGCCAGTTTTTTTTGTTACCTTGATTTAAATGGAAATTTTATCTATTTATTTTTATTCATATTTTCGTTTATTATTATCGTGTGATTTTTATTACTTCCTTAAAATTTCGAAACTTATTAATTTTTCAGGATTTGAAATGGCAACTGTTCGGACTGCAAAAATATCAGCCGATATTCTTCATATTACTTCAACAATTACAATTCCAAAATGGCCACCAAAAAGTGATTTTCCAGCTGATATTTTAAAATACATGAAAAAGGATGCCACCGAAAAACAAGCTTTAAAATTAATGAAAACAAATAAATATTTTATTCAAAAAAAATGTCCATTTATTTATCTTGGTGATAATGTAACATTAACACAGAATTTTGTTCATTCTCCATCAAATAATTGCAGAATTAATGAACTTCCAAATAATTTGGGCGTCAGTGGAGAACTTTACATTAATCGTGGTGATCTTCTTACTCAATTTATTTCAAAATGTGTTATATGTGATTTGAAAGAATTAACTTTTACTAATACTAATTGGTACATGATTGAAAAAATTTCATACGATGATTTCAAATTTTTAACTTCATCTGGACGCTTGGAAATACTTAGTCTTGGTAAAAAGATTGTAACTTCAAACACTGGTGAAATTATTCCATATGAATCTCTTCTTGATCATACTCCAGCACTTCAATATTTACGTTTGTAAGTTTTTTTAAAAATGAATTTTTTATTTTATTTTAATTTATTTTTCAGAGAATACAATCAAAATCTACAATTGTCACAAAAATTTATTGAAAAAATTTGTGCATCAAATTTGGAAGTATTTGAAGTTTATCAATTACCAAAAGATTTTGAAAGAGAAGCATTGTTGGCAAAAATGGAAAAGGTTTGTAATATTTTATATTCAAAGGTTTTTGATATTTGATTATTTCAGAAAAAACCAAATCTTCGAGTTTATTTTTCATTCAAATAACATGTTGTCAGCTGTGAAAGATCAACGAACAAAAAAACTCACTTTTTCTGTTAGTTTAATTTATACTTTGTTACATTTTTTAATTGTTTTTATAAAATGAACACTCTTTTTATTTACATAATAATCTCAAAAGCAATCTTTTTTTCAGAGTTCTGTCTCCTTCTCAGTGTTGTGCTTTCGAATTTGAAATGACTCCGGCAGTGACGCCGGAATCGGAGTCACTGGAGTCGACTCCAGAGTCATTTTTTTTAAGTTGAAAAAAAATTTTTTGTGATTTTGGCAAATTTCAAATTGATGGCATTTCGCCTAAAGTGGGTTAAATCTGAAAGTTCTTATATCAAATGATAGATCTGAGCTTGGGGAACATGTTGCAACCATAAAAATTTTTTTTCAAAATTTTACAAATTTTAATTTCAGAAAATTTGCATAAATGCCCTGATGCACTTTAGACAAAAATGGATTTGATTTTCGTTCTTTTCAATCGTATTTTAGCCTATCCTAAAAGTTTCATATCTGAAGCTTAAAATTTAACTTTTTTTTCGTCGCTGTTTCTTCGAAGTTGAATAAAAATGGGTTTTACGACTGTGCCTGATCTTATATCAGTTTTTTACATACATTTTTTTTCAAAACTCTCTGTTATCCCACTCAGTTTTTTATGCTGATTAATAATATTAATATAAAAATGCATGAAAAGTTAATATAAGATCATGCACAGTTATTAAAGATGTTATTCGTTTTTTATTTTTTAAAAAAAAAATCAAAAAGAAAAAAAATACAATGCTAACCCATTTTTTGACTGAAGGATTCCAATAGGGAAAAAAGGTCAACGTTCTACAAAAAAAAGTCTTTTTGCAAATGAAAACTGTTATTTCAAAACCCAGAGCGCAAAAAATAAATCATCTTTTTTTCAAACTTGTTTGAGTTTTTTAGATAACAAAGAAAAATTTTTAAAAAATGCTGTCGAATTTTGTTTTTTTCTTTTTAGAACATTTCACAGATGTTAAAAAAAATTTTTGTTCAACAGTTCATTATTAATTGGTAAAAGTGCAATAGAATTACCAGCAAAAATTTCTAAATTTGTTCTGTTTTCTCATTTTTTCTATTAATATCTTATTTTTATTAAAATTTGTAAACAATTTTAAAAATATTTTTTTTAAAGCAGATCCGACTGTGTGCCAAATTCTTGTTAACATATTTTTTAAAAGTAATTTTTTGTTACAAAAGCTGAAACTCTGCGATATTCTTTTTTTTTTTTGAAATTTTTTCATTATTGATGATAACCAACAAATCAAAACTTGCAAACGTTTAAACCAAAAAAATGAATTTTAAATTTTACAACATTGGGAATTTTCTAAACAATTCCCAAAGTTGTAAAATGTTAAACGCAACCATAAAAATGATGAAACAATTTTTTATTGTTTTATCAGTTCAAATGTTTATTCCATTGGTTTTTTTACTACTGCCCATTTGTCTTATTATTATAGTAATCATTTTTAATGTTAAGAATATTGATGGTAGCTATTTTATAATACTATTACTTTGCACAATGTCGTATTTTTTAGTTCAAAATCAAGCATTCATCCTGATTTTATCACTACATTCTGTTGCAAATGCAATAACATTAATGGCTCTAATTCCACCTTTTCGAGTTTGAAGAAATCGTGTTTTTTTAACAATTGTTAAATATTGATAAACTAATCCGGCAAAAACTGATAATCCACAAAAGCTTAAAGTAAAATGCAGAGCACCCTAAAACACATTTTTTGTGTTGATAAATCTCAAAAACCATAAACATACAAATTGAACAGTTACACCCCAAAATGGTCCAAAATGTTTTGCAATCCCCGACGGACATGTTGCACATATTGGAAATAACGGAAAAATGCCATAAATAAAAGTTAAATAAAAATCCAACGTTTTATGTAAATGTCATGAAAACTGAATTTCAAGAATATTATTACTTATTAGAAAACTGTTTATTTATTGTTTTCCCCTCTTTAATATTTTACTTTGATGCAACAATTATTTTACAAACGAAAAAACATATACTACCGATTTAATTCATGCTCCTGCTTTATTACCTGATAATTTTTATTTTCAGCTACATGCGAATTTAAAGGAAATAGACAATGTAAGAACTTTTTTAAATATTTGTTTTCCAGTTTTTTTTGTGGTCCGAAAAATTAAAAGGGCTATTAGAATTTTGTCAAAATTATGTTTTTTCGGGTCTTCTATGGTCCTATTTCTAAAAATTGCCCTGCGCAGGCTGGTGAAATTCGATATCTGTCTAAATTTTATATTCGATATATCGTGTTCTAAAAAAAATTTATATATCGAGTTTTTTCGATATTTAATGTTATAATTTAAAAATTTCTTGTAATCGCGGGCTTTTTTGGAAGATTTTCGACAAACTATTTTGCAGTGCGACAACCAAAAAATGCGGCCAACTTTACAATTGGGCTGTGCTTTTTTTATATTTAAACCATAGACGTACGTGAATCACAAGAATTTTTGCAAAGCAAAACAGAACAATGTATACGGTATGGCAGTTGCTTCTAATAATAGACCGTTTCATAATTACAACCGAAATTAAAAAACTGATAAATTGAAATAAAAATAACGTAAATACGACAGAATTCAAGGTAATTCTATAATTTTGATGACACTGTATTTTTTTCCATTTTTGAATTTGGCGTTTCTCTTTTAGGACATTTAAATTGCAAAACAATTCTTTGAATCTTATCACGATAATTACGGTATAAAATATCATTTAAAACAAAAAATCCTACAATTAAAATTACATCGAAATATTATCTGTACAACTTTAGATGTCCAAAATCTTTTGAAAATTCCATGTATTTATGAATATTCCCGAAGTGAAGGTCTTCCATTTTACAACAGCTTTTATTCTCGAGTTTTAGATGTTTGTAAAATCAGTCTTATATTGCTGCTGATCTTTGTAAAATTCAATTTTTTATCACGTCAATCAGCAAAAAATAATATTTCAGAAAATTATTTATACATTTGTTGTACTTTATTTTATCCATTTATTATTTTAAGTTCTGTATTTATATTAGTTTCAACGGAAAAGCATATTTATCGTTTAAGAATTTAAATTTTGACAGTATTTTATTGCATTGTTAACTTAAGTGAAAGTTGTTTTACTAATAAAAAATATCAAAAAACACTGATCATCATTTTTGGAAAACATATTGTAATTCATTTTTCCTAATTATCTTCTTATGTTTCCAAATTGCTATGACACCGATTTTAGAAATGTTGAGTTGACATCAAAGTCAAGAAAGTAACAAATAGGGAATCGAAAGCTAAATTCCTGAGCACGAAGACAGCTGAGGCGAGCTTGCAAGCAGTGCTTCTATTCCCCCGCCCCGGGGGTCTCTTTTTCCCCCATCCCCTTAAAGGTTTGCGTTCAAGGTCCCAACAAAGTTTGTCCCCTCCAAAAATTTACGGTCTTGTGTGCGTCACAAATATTTATGGATCTCTCAAGCTTGGTCACTCTTTTGACTCGACAATTAATTATTGATTTTGTGGGATCAAAATATTGGCACAGGGCATACTAGACGGCCTATATTTTTTCAAATAAATTTACAGAACAATATTATTGCAAATTTCCAATAATCATAAATAAAAAATTTTATCAGAGCTGTTTATTTTTTGGTTCTGGTTATAAGAAATGGGAAGAAAAGATATAAAACCAATAAAACCAATTCCGAGAATTTCCATGGACGAAGAAACAGATTATGAATTTGATGAATATGAAAATTATCGAAAGTTTTGGATGTTACAACCAATTTTATTCGCTTTATTCTGGCTTTACAATATCTTTTTTCAACATTTCACACAAGTAAATTTTTTATTAATCAATTAAAGCAGGATGAAAGGCGAGAAAAATTCTGTAATTTTGTTTGTATACAGCCTTTCTTGNTTTTGTTTGTATACAGCCTTTCTTGTCGGTTTTTCGGTTTTTAGGTTTTTAGTTTCGGTTCACCGAACAACAGAGCCGAGGGCATTCTTTTAAATCGGGCACTTTTCTTGTTTTCACCCCCTGCATGAAATTAGGATAAGAATATTGACATCACATTGTGATTTTAAAAGGGTGGGCGGGTGGCAGCAATGAGTGGTTGGTTTTGTGAATGAAAATTTACAGGGGGCGAAAACGAGAAAAGTACCCATAAAAAATCGTGAAAGGTACGTGGGTGTTTTCGTGGAAAATGCCAAAAAAATAAATATGGGCAAGAAACTCAAAGTGGGTTGAAAAAGCCGACGTCATCCCTGGAAATTTGGCAAAGTTCAATTCGGTGAACCAAACCGAAAATCAAAAAATATCGATTAACCGACAACACTGTTTACATATAACTGTGTAAAAAACTATAGTTAAAAATATAATTTATTTTTTTATAGGAAAATGATTTGCCTATGAAAGAATGTAATATATGTTATGAAAGTTATCCGCATAAGCGTTTAATTAATTGCGCGTCAAATCATGCTGTATGCGGGAAATGCTTTCGTAAAACTGTAAAAAATCATATTTTTCCATTGTTACTAGAAAAATTAAGCAAAGGTTTTCCATGTCCTGAATATGAATGTAATAAACATTTAGAATATGGTGAGTTTTAAATTTAAAAAAAATTACGATGAAATCAACTTTCTAAATTTTTTTTAAATTTTTGCAACGATTTTTTCGTTTTCGATCTTTCGCATATGTATGGTTATTTTCCTGGAAATTTCCCAATTTCCGCCGGAAATAACATTCATTTCCGGATAATGTTTTTACATCAAACAAATATTTTGCAACAATTTATGTAATTTTAGTAAGACAAGATTGTTTATGCTTTAAATGTATAAAAATTCCTTAATTTAAGTTTAGAAAGCTAAACGTTAAATTTTATCTTGAAATAATTAAATTTTCGAAAAAATCTGGGAAATTTCCCGGTTTTTTTAAGGGAAAAAAACAAACCCTGCTTTTGCATATTTTTTGTACAAAACTCAGTTTCTTTATTATCTCATTGTAATAATTCCATTCTCTCAAAAATATTATTTTGTTCTACTTTCAAACAATAGTTTTTTTTTTAAAATTTAATTACGGAAGTATGTGGAAAATTTATGCCAAGAAAAACTCGACAACATATTCAAAACCGAATTTTTCGAGATGTATTAAAAGTAAAAAGTCAACAGTATGATGTGTAAGTATTATTATTATTCTTTTAAAGTTTTAATTATACAATTTTATTTATAGATGTAAGAGCTGTGGTAATTTATCTAAAACAATCAAAAATAGATTATTTTATTGTTGTAAAAACACAATTTGTTATTACTGTGAAAAAGAATATAATTTTCAACATACAATTAATGATTGCATTGAACAAGAAAAAAAGACAAAGATAGTGTTAGTTTTGTTTAGGGGGAAGGAGTTTTGAAACCAGGTGGGAAAGAGGACAAAAATTGTCGATTTGTTTCACTGCTTGTAATGTCGTCCAAGCCGTGGTTTTGAATGGTTTACTATTTAATTAATCTGTTTTAGAAATGATTTATTAAGTACTGCTTTAATCCATAGATGTCACAAATGTAAATTACCTTTTCTCAAAATTGATGATTCAACGGAAGCTTGTAATATTATTAAATGTAAATGTGGTGTTAAACAATGTTATGCATGCCGTCAACCAGCAGGACATAACCATCAGTGCTCGTAAGTAATGTTATCATATATTTATCATGTTTGTAACATATCAAATTTTTAGATCTTTCGATTCAAAGGCATTTGACATCCATAACAGAGATCTCAAAAAGGCAGAAGCTAATTTAAAGTGTTAACTTTTAGTTGAAATGTTTTATTTATTCTATTCTTCTCTCTTTTTTCATTGTTTTTTTACGGTGAAAATTATTTGTTATTTTTAATGAGATAAAATTGTTGTCGGAGAAGTTGTCACCAAAAAAACATTTCGACTTAAAATCAGGGCTTGAAAATGCGACCGATCATCTGAAATGCGTTCTTAAGAAGGCGAATGCATTTCAGATGATGCAATATTTGATCAAGCAAGACGTGAAAATCTTCAGAAAATAAAAGCAGAAATAAGAAAGCTAAAAGCTTTGAAAGAAAGAAGGGCGTTCCGCGCTTCTTTCTTTCACTATTTTTGAGATCAAAATGAAGTTTACAAGTTTTCATACATGGGCTAAAATCAGGCTAATCTGATTTTAGCCCATAATGGATGCAACAGTTTTTTGTTTCGCACCACCAGATGCATTTTTCATTTCATTTATCAACAACAAATCAACATACAACAAAAACATTTAATAATCACATGAAAATTTAAGCAAAAAGGTATCAATTTTTAACATGCTGAATGCTTCTTTGATTCCAAGATGAATTTTATCATCAGCAACATCTTTCTCAGTTCCCATCATGCAATATGCTATTCGCTTCGGTTTGCTGCCAATTTTTGCAGTAATCGCTTTAACATGTTGTTTGATCAAGAGTGCCAATAAAAGTTGAGGTGAAGCAGCTTTTTTTGTTCCATCAAAATTATCAAATTCTAATAAGACAGGATTATTGACATCTTTAGTGAGAGTAAACTTCCAATCAGAATCTGGATCAACATAATCTGGAGATGTTGATAAAATTTTAATAATATCTAAATATGATTTACGGTAAAAGTAATGCCAAAGCAAATAAAAATGTTACCGTATACAACAAACGATGGCTTAGTTTCGAAAACTTTAATAGCATCTTCAAAATATTTAGGTTTCTCTTCATTAAAGCTGATAAAGAGGTCCCTTCCATATACACCTAAAAAAGTTAAATTTAGAAAAAGCTAAATATTTTTAAGTGCAGAACTATGTATAAAAACGAAATTCAGATAAGATGTCAAAAAGGTAGATGGATTAAATTTAAAAAATATATTTTCTCCTATTGTAAAAAAAACGACCTCACCATTCCATTCATCCATTAATTCAAAGCCCTTGGAATTACTTGTTGGAAGACAAATAAACGAAAGATTGTAAAAAAACATGACCACCGGAACCTTTGATTTACAAACTCTTTCACACATACTTGCCAGTTCTTCGATTTCTCGGTGAATAATTGGTTTTACTTCCACAGTCGGAAAATGTTCAGCATCAAGTGAAATATTTAAGCGATAATAATGACATTTTTGCGTTAGATTAAACTGTTGCAATAAATACGGTTTTAGAGAAGAAGAATCACGGAATGTAATCTAAAATATTAAGACCAAAATTAGCGCGATCTGAGAACTCTGAAAAATTCAAGCACATTGCTAGATAAATAAGGAGTAACACAGATCGATACAATTTTTGCCGGAATTATCAACTGAAATTGTCCGAATTTTTTTATGAAGAAAAATGTGTTGGCGTTATGTTCCTGCACATCGCTAATGATGCTGGAATAAGATGATACTTGACATAATTTTTATCCATCAGCCATTTATACATTTCATATACAAGTTGACACAATAGTCTTAAAACTCGGATTTCTCAAGTGAAATAAATACGATTGCATTCTAAAAATTTTTAACACATGCAAAAATAATAAAATAAACCATCAAACATGATATTTCTGGTAATTTCGGTTTTTTAGGATTTTTTTAAAAAATGTGGAAAAATTCGAAAAAATTGGTTTTTTCAAAAGTAGTCAAATGTTTGTATTTTATGTTCTTTTTGCCGAAAGCGATAAAATAGGTTATGAAAAATGTCTAAAATATATATTCACCTATGTTACATAAGCAAAAAATAAGTTTTTTATATTAAATCTGGTTAAAATACCATCATTTTTTAAAAATTCCGCATATACCAAATGTTGGCTCTATATGTCTGAAACATCTCTTGAAAATCGTAAAATTGTTTATTTTTGTCGTAAAAGTCGTAATTTTATCATATCTTTTGATATTTCGTTAATTATGTCATGTTGAAAATGGACTAAATTTCACACTTTTTCAAAAAATCCTAAAAAATCAAAATTACCATAAACATCATGGTTTGAAACTTACCTAAAATGTTCCAACAGCATTATATTTGATAATAAAAGTCAACAGAAGTGTTTTGGTGACCATTTTCATAAGTTATGAATTTTTAATGATGTTGGAGATGTTAATTTTTGATAGTTTTTCGACAAAAAAATAATGACGCACCGCAGTAATCAACGTAAATCATATATCAAAATGAACGTCTGATTGTAGCGCATTTTTTGGTATGTTTGAAACGGCAGGGAGGTCCGGCCAAAAAAAAGTTTTCCCAGAGGTCAAAATTTTTGAAAATTTTAATTTGATGGCAATTGCCCAAAACTTGTCCAAAAAATCTGAAATTTTAAATTTAGACTCATATTGAGTCCCTTAATCGATTCGAAGACCTAACTCGATGATATCTGATATTTTAAAATTTTCGTGGTATATGGTAACTGGGTTACGGTATCGAAATTCCGGGGGTACCTAGTGACTTGAAAACCTCGCCAATCGTTTTTTTGGACCAAAATTACCCTATGTGCAAAATTTCAGCTTCATACGATCATTTTGAAAAAACTGTGTCGGACAGTGTTCCTCGAATTTGAAAAAATGAGCGTTATATAAAAAAAAGAAAAGCAAAAACAGCAGCAAAAAAAGATGATTTTCGAAAAATAATGGTTTGGCGTTCAAACCCTCGACTGCCAAAACAAAAATTGACGAAAAATTTGTGGGGATAAAAAATGCACCATTTTTAACAAGCTAGTATCCACGAGTCGACAAACTAAAAAAAACGGCCATCAAAGAAAAATTTAGAAAGTCGATTTCGTTGTGGGACCACACATTTTTCTTCTTCAAATTTTTTTTGCAAAAAACTGTTTTTTTGATGAAAAAGTAGCTCGACTTCTGGAGTTTTTATCTAGACTTCAGTACTAAAAAATATTATTTTTTTTTATCTCTATGTGTTCCTAACATACTAAAGAACATATTCCAGTAGACACAAGTCTTCAAGTAAATTTTAACATGTTTTTTATTCTGGTTGAAGAATACCCAACACCATTTCGATGGTATAACTCCAATATTTGAGTTCTTAAGCGGCTGTAAA
>CABFKP010038257.1:0-13469 GCA_901779475.1 Panagrolaimus davidi
TTTTTGGGGATTTTAGGGGTACCCCCTGTGGTAGTTGAAAAATTTGCATAAAAATGAGAAATTTGGAATTTAAATTCGTGATCAGTGACCTCGAATTAGTCTACCCACCAATTTTCAGCCTCATAGGACGATTTTTATTTTTTTGAAATCCGTAAAATTTTGAAAAAAGGTCGAAAATTACAAAAAATGGCTTTTAAACTGTTTCACTGTGAATCGCTGTTTCGAAAATTAATTGCGGGGATTTCTTTGGAAAAAAAGTAAATAAATAAAGCAACCAAAATACCTTATAAATAATTTTTTAAAAAGATTTTTATTTGATCGGACGCGCTATTTTTTACTCATAATGTTTCCAATTGCGCCACAGAGTCATCAAAAATGTTACTAATTTTGTTTCTATATTTTCTAGCGGAAGTTTGGACAACTGGCAAACACATTAGCAGATACGTTCACAAGCAAAATGTGTTTTTTTGTTTTTTCAATATAACTTTCTCGACACTGATTTCCATTGATTTTTTTACACTATTATAATCAGAAAAAAATTCTGCGTCTGATAGGCATAATAACTGAGATGAACCTCGATGAGAAAAAAATTTGGACGAAAAAATTACGGTATTTTCATTATTTATTTATCAAATAACATTTTTATCAGCATTTAAACTAATAATTTTTTTACCAATTCGTATTAATATTAAGATTCTGCATTTTTTGGTACCAAAGTTATGTTTATTGCACAACTTTGAAAAAACGGTGCACATTCCTACACATATGGAACAAAAAGTTTTTTATCTGTTTATTGTTTTTAAGATAAAGGTTGCTGAATAAGTGGTAAAAAGATTTTTACAATTTTAAATGCAATTAAAGATAAAACGCGAAAAAATATGATGTTTTCAATTACATGAATATTTTATAATATTGAAGAGTTGATTAAACCTTTTAAATTATGACGGTCGCAGTTTTTTTAGCACTATGTTCATGCTTTATTATATTTAACTGAAATCGGGAAATACCTTTCAAAATTTAGAGCTTTGTTTTTAAATAAAATTTTTGATATCCATATAATTAAAAAAATGTGGAAGAAAAAAAATAAGTGTTTTGAAATAACACAAAAACAAAACTGGTTGTCCAGAATTAAAAAAAAGCAAAATTGCTGCAGCGTGGCTAAATTTTTTTTATCAGAAAACAAAAAAAAACAAAGATGCTCGTGAAGTTATAAAAAATCATTATTATCATCGAATTGAACCTCTTGGTGGTCCCAATAAAGTTGTCGAAATGGATGAATCAAAAGTCGATTGTCGAAAATAGCATAAAGGACATAGTGTTGAAGGTATATGGGTAATGGGGAGCTGTCAAACTTTCTTCTGGTCATGTTATTTTGCGTCCCGCAAAAAAAACGAGACAAAGAAACTGTATATTCTTTAATCAAACGACGAATTAAACCATTTCTCATTCCCTTTTAAATTTTTTGAAATAAGTGAAAAGCGGGGAAAAAATCAAGCCACGTTGCGGCAATCGTTTCAAATATATAAACTGTAATTTTGATTCCAATTTTCACTTTTTTTGTGAATCACAGCTGCAAAATCTTTAAATATGAATAAAAGTAAATTCTTTCTTTGCAGCATTTTATATTTGTTCGAATAGTTTTTTTGACTTCTGTGTTGTTTCACACTATAAACTTTTGTTTATTTTTTTGGTTCATAGCCTGAAACAACGAAATTTCTTTGTTTTATGAATAACTGCTATTTTGAATTTCACCAGTTTAGCACTTTTTATAATAATTAATTTTAAAATTTCCATATCAGCTAAAATCAACGAAAACTTTTAAGTTTGAAAAAACGATAATATTTTTTTTTATGTTGCATGTAATAATTTTATATATTATTGAATAACATAAAATGCGACAGCTATGATTGAAAAATTATAAAAAACTGAATTCATGAGAATCTGTTTTTAAGCGAAAAAAACTGTACCATATGAATTATTTTTCATGTAATCTAAATTTTGTACCACAAAGATAATTTGCACTATTTTAAAAAATTGTGTTATTTCACAATCAATAAACTGTTGACGTTGTTTAAATCTGTATATATCTGTATATATGTTTAAAAAACATTTGAAGAAAACTAGTTCTTTCGGTTAAAATATAAGCAGCTGTGGGGCATAAAAAATGGCATAAAAAATTTGTATTTCATAAAATGTGGCACAGAGCATAGACAAAACTGTTGCAAAAAAAGTGCCATTAAAAATGAAAATGTTAACTCTTAAATAAAATAATTTTCTCGAAAACTGTGAGCAGCCATTGGTAGGAAATTACTATAAACTGTTATTCCCCTACATAAACAAAAAAGTTGGGAAAAAATGAAATACAGTGTACAAACGACATTTAAAATTAATTTTAACAATTTTTATAGAAACAGTGGCCAGCCTTTCACATAAAATTCAACAAAACTGTCAACAGGCAACCGAGTATTAATATGATAAAAATAACGTTTATATAAAAAAGGGTAAAAAAACTAAAACACGGGAAATTTTAAAATTTTCGTGGTTTTTAAACTATGCAAACTTTAAGAATTTTAATGTAACATCTTTTAATGTAAAAACTGCACTTGATAATACAGCAGAAATAAACTGAACAACGTTTATCATCAGTGTTGGCTCACATTTTCAAAAAATTTCTAAAACGAGTAACGGTTCATAATTCATTCCCAGAATTTTATTAAAACTTTTAATTTCTTAATTATCTGCTTTAAAATTACTATTAACTAATCTTTTGTTTTTAAAAAATCTATTGAAATTCTTAAAATTGTTTTTCCTATTTCCTTATTTTTTTTTTGTTAATTCTTTTATTATTTTATTCTCTTTATTTCTTATAATTCTAAAATTCAAAAATTTTTAATTTAAATAATTCCAGGCTTCACATTTTTAATTTAGAATACTTTAAAAAAAACATAGTTTTAAACATATATTATTACAAAATCTTTGTTAAATTTATCTAATTATGTTTTGTATTATTTGCTTTTTTGTAATATATTTTACAATGTTTTAAATTTCTCGTAAACCAACAAGAGTAAGGCATGAAAAATAAATAAATAAATAAACTGAACGACATTTGAAGGTGACAAACTTGTGTATCTTTTTTAAACTTTATATGTACTCATACTTATAAGTAGCCAAAAACTGTAATTAATTTTTCAATTCCACATCAACAACATTTTATTGCTAACTATTATTAAAACATTTTAAACAAACTGATAAGAAAAAAAGCAATTTCGGCTTAAAACTGAATTTTATTTTGATAAACAATCAGATAATAATACCGTTATGATTTTTGTTTTTGTTCAATCAATTTATATTTATTAATTGTGATGGGGGATTCTGACTGTTAATTTAAGCTTTCTTCTTCCTTCTTTCTAGCTTAATAAAAAAAATTTTCATTGTTAAAAACTGTCAAAAAATGTTAGCTTCGAAACCCTTTGCCTTTTGATTTTCTATTTAATAACTGAAATCAAAAACGGCAATGTTATTTTAGTTAAAACTGCAACCTGTTTCTTCATCTTCATAAGTCAAAACTATAAGTGCGAAGAAGTGTTCAAAACGAAAAATTTTCGATACAAAAAAATCCTGAAGTAATTGCAAAAATAATACATTTTAAATTAATTTTGCATTTACAATAACTGTAAAAACTATTATAGATAAAGAACAAATTAAATGGTGTTTGGAAACTGTTTACACAAATGCATATCAGATAAATCATATCATATATATATTTTTACAGAGAAAAAAACATAACATTAATTTTTTAGAAAAATATTTTAAATTTACAAAAATACTGAACAGCAAAAGGATGATTTAGTGTAATGGTAATATTTGTAATATGAAATAAACGATTTTTTTTGACCGAATTAAAATTGAAAAACATTTTCATCTTGTTTATTAATTACAGCACTTTGTGGAGCAAAAAATGTATCGGATCTTTGCTGCAAATACCAATAAAGTCTTCGACCACAATGAAATTCATAAATTCGAAGCAAAAATTGCAGCATTATAAAAAACACGAAATACTGAAAAGAGTTTAAATATTAAAACTGTGATTTTGTTAAGAATTATTCCAATATTTCGGAAAAATTTTTTTTTTCTTTTTAAACTGACAACACATAAATTCATATCGTTTTAAATTTATCATTTTTTCTAACTGAATGGATGCCAAATCATTTTTAAAGTTAAACAAAGCAAATATGGTTCGATTAAATTACAAAAATTTTAAATTTAGATAAAGAAATTTCAAGGGTTAATCGCGTTTTTAAGAAAAGCGGGAAAAAATATAAAAAAAAGAAAGTCGATATTGTTCTAAAAGTTTAAATATTAAAAACTATGATTTTTTAAGAATTATTCAAATATTTCAGAAAAAAAATTTTTCTTTTTAACTGGTATTTTGTGTTGCTTAATGAATTTGTACACTAAATATATCATTTTTTCTAACTGTATTTCAAAATGGTAAAAATTTATTTTATTTTAACGAAAACTGACACTTGTTAATGATGTATGATCTTCATGAGTCAAAACTACAAGTGCAAATAACTGCTCAAAGCGAAAAATTTTCGACACAAAAAAAATGTGAAGTAAAACAGAATCCTTTTTTAAGTTAAACAAAAAAAATATAGTTCGATTTAATTATGAAAAATTTTAAATTTAGATAAAAAAAATTTCAAGGGTTAATCGCGTTTTTAAAAAAAGCGGAAAAGAAATATAAAAAAAAGAAAATCGATATTATTTTAAAATTTATCATTTTTTTTAACTGGGGAGAAATTTTGTGCTTAAAAACAGAATCTTTTTTTTAATAAAACAATTAGTTCGACTAAATTACAAAAATTTTTAATTTAGCATAAATTTTTCGAAGTCAAACTGCTTTTTTTAAAAAAGTTTAAACGTTTATTAATTGGGAAAGTTGTTCTTATTTTCTTAATTTTGTTAACTGCAAAATTGAAGTCCTGATTCTCTTGAAACCAAAAACTTTTACAGAAAAAATTTTTAAAAAAATAATTAAAAAATTCAATATAATATAAAAACTAAACGTGTGCACAACGTGAGGGTAGTTGCACTTTAAAAATGTTCTTTTGACAGCCAAAACTTTTTTACCAGGTCAGATAAAAAATTCTGTTTTAACATTTTGTATAACTCGATGAGACGAGCAAAATACAGAATTTTTTTATTTGGCCTGGTAAAAAATTTCTGGCTTTCAAAATACCATTTTTAAAGTGCAACAAACATCACGATGTGTGTTTGGTTTTTATTTCACTGAGGACAATTTTCCAAAATAATTTTATACTCATTTTTGAATAATGTTTTAAACTGTTCAATACAAATAAACAACTTACCCCGCCATATTCAGGTTTAACAGTAAAATATGAAACAATAACACTTAAGAAAAACATTGCAGAAAATAGAATATTGAAAGGTAAAAGTGCTAAAATTGGTAAAATCATTCGATGTTGTTCAACAAAAATTCCCATTAATGCAAATGCATTTCCAATTGAATGAAAAATAATGAATAAAACAATCAAAGAATATGTTGTACAAACTTCTTCCTCTTTTACTGATAAAACAGAAGGGCCACGGCCTTCAGAAACTTCATCAACGGTTGAAATATTTTGTATGTCACAAATCATTAATGGATGCTTTACTTCTAAAAAATTAGAAAGGGATAACTGTAATGTTGTCAAGGATGTTTATAATTGTAAAATAAAGTAGTAAAAATTTTTTATATTAACTGATTAATAGATTTAGTACAAAAAGATTCGAAATGTTTGGCTTTTAATTCGAAAAATGTTTAGTGAGTAATAATATTCTTTTAGAGACATGAGAATAAACCAAAGAGACTTAAATTAGTAAAACTGATGTAAAACTGATCAAGATGTATACGATTTTAACTACAGTATTTGGCTAAAATAAATGCTTTTTCCCCTTTTTAAAATGGGAGATTTTTTTTCATTTCAATTAACAAACCGAATTTTGTAAACTGATTTATATTTGCTGAAAACGTTTTTCACATAAAAAAAATTCTCTAGTTTTGTTAACTGCATCATTCGAATAATATAATTAATTTTTTAAATCTTAACTGGCGTTGAGGATTTTGGTTAATAACATCATAATTTTTAAAAAACTCGTTCTCATCAAACAAAGACATTTTTCAATACAAATTGTAACAAAAACTTTTAATATATTTAAAGACTGCTTTATACGTTAAAATATTAAAACTTACTTGTAATAAATGTAAATGCAACAACAGCAATTTCAAATCCACAAATAACTGCTAAAGCAGTTTTCACATGGCAACAAAATGTACGATAGTTATCCATTGTATTTTTTTTATCTAAAACTGTATGTTAATAATATAAAAATAAATTTGAAGATAAATAAAAATAAGGGATAAAAACGGACAAAATGTGAAAAACTACATGACTTCATTTATATTATAAAAAATTTATAAAAAACTGTAAAGATGAAATGGCGAGCCAAGAAAAAAAATGTCAAAAAAAAACGGAGATTTTTAAAAGAGGATGAAAAAGGTTAAAATCGTTTTTATTAAAAAGTTGATACGTCTATTATTCAAATAAAGGTTGTTAAGATGGCAGTCATGTTAAAAAATTAGTTTAAAATTAATCAACTTTTAAGATGAGTTAACCAAACTGTGTGTATAAATGAAGCTTTTCAAATTAAAAAAATTAGTGAAGAACAGAAAACTGATTGCAAAAATGAATTTTTCTTATCAAACTTTTTTAAGTAATACCTGTTCCCCGTTTCATAAATTTTATAAAGAATAAACTGTTAACCTTTACATAAAAATGGTAAAAAAAAATAAGTAATATTTAATGGTTGCCCGGGTTACAAAAAGTATTAAATTTGACATTGCAATGAAAAGCAAAAGTTAAAGCAAATGCTTTTAAGACAAAAAAAAGCAATATTGAATAAAAATATAAATAAAATTTTATTTAGATAACTTACAGATGCAAATTATGCGTTTAATGACAAGAGATAGGGGAAAAACTGGATAACGATTTGCCATTTTTATCAGTGAAAAACAAAATGAAAGCTTTAAAAGAAAATGTTTAAATTTTTTTAAATGAAAAAAAAAGTTCTTAAAGATAAAAAAAATTTGAGGAAATAAACTGTCCATAAATGGTCTAATAACTTTGTTAACACTTAAATTTGGTGGAAAATAAAAAAACATAATTACTATTAAAAAACTATCACAGATATTCATTTTCTATCGATAATATTTTTAACGAAAAAGTTATTTTAGAGATTAGAAAACTCTTTTTTAATCGATTAGGTAGTGCGTTGTTTAATAAATTTTTCAAAAACTGAAAATTTTTAAAAACTTGAAAAGGCAATCCTTTACGCGAATGAATAAACTGTAAATTTGTAATATCATTAATGTTGTTTTGAATAATACAGGGATATTCAAGAAAAAGTACGCACTTTGAATGGTCGGCATTTTGTTTCTATTAAATAAATTCAAAAACGGACTTCACAGTCGTTATTGCTTTTTTTGCCATTTTGTTTTTTATAAAAAATCAAAAATTCAGGAAGAAAATTTTCACGTTTTCACTTACTCTGTGAAAATTTTTTGAAAAAGAAGGACCAAGACAACTTTTATCAAAAATGGTTTTTTTTTCACAAGGGCGAGAGGGGGGGGGGGGTTTTAAAAACAATAAACAAAAAAAATTTTGTTTTTCAAATAATTTTAACTGGACTACGTTGAGTAGGAAAATCGTTGTCATAATAAATTTTCTCCGACACTTCGAAAATTTTTTGTGTTTTTTTTTTGACAGGGGGGGTACGTAAAATCGTGAAAANGGGTACGTGAAATCGTGAAAATTTTTTTCCTGAATTTTTGATTTTTTTATAAAAAACAAAATGGCAAAAAATGTCAATAACGATTGTGAAGTCTGTTTTTGAAAATATTTAATAGAAACAAAATGCCGACCATTCAAAGTGCCCACTTTTTCTTGAATCACCCTGTAAAATTATTTCTCAATAACAACGTTTAGCTTTTTTTGAATTTGACAAATCTAATGTGCAAAGATTGAAAATATTTGTCAAAAAAATTTTGCAAATTTAAAACTGAATATTAACAAAGTACAAGAAAAAACTGTCAGCTTCCGATCTTTTTGGTACATCAAAAATATGTTTTCGATCACTTCCAAAACAACACATCAAAAACTTTGACGAATAAAATTGTTTAACTATTTTTTCACTATTTTAAAAACAATGAAACAAAATACATCACTTTTGGTTTTTTTTTTCTTTTAAAAGCTTTTTTGCCAAAAAAAGAAGAAGATGGAAGCTGAAACTATTCATTTAACTCATTTTCTCAACATTACACCTCTTTTCTTCTTCTTCTCTTTTTTTCCATTTCCTTTCGAAAAACAATCGTCATTTTATTTTCTTCCATCTAAAATAAAATAAATTTTCAACCACTCGTTTTTGTGCGACTTCTTAAACAAAAAAAGATGAAAGAAATGGAAATGCCAGCCGATAAGTAAGAAAAAGCGTAAAAAAAAGCAAGTAAGAAAAAAAGGCATCAATTGACTTTGGGACACTGCTTTTTTTTAGGTATTACTTTTTAGTTCTAAAATGGAAAAAATGAATCTTTTTTAAAACCTTTAAAACTGATGAGGCGGGAAAAAATGTGTTTTTTCTGTGATAAAAAATATACTGAAAAAACAATCTTTTTTTGAAAAAAAGAAGAGTCTTAAAAAACATATTAGAAAATGAGAACGAGAAATTCATTATATTTTTTTTGCTGTCATGTTTTTTGTTGTGTTTTTTTGTCGTTTTTTAATCTAGAAAAAAAAGATAATGTCTAAAAAGTGTCAAACACAGATATTTTAAAAAAAAGTGAAACATAATTCTCAAAAGTTTTCTAGTAATAATTTATTTATTTAAAAACTGAACCGTAACAATGTCGAAAAAAATTCAACACTTCCAATAAAATTTTCGTTAACTGGTGATAATATACATTCCGAAAAGCATTAACGATTTAACAACGGTTTTTTCTCAAACAGCTTAATTCAAAAAAGTGAATTGTAAAGGGATAAGTTGTAAAATTTGGAGTGTTTATTTAGCCAGTCCAAAGAAGTTAAAAATGTAAAAACGTTAAAGAAATTACAAAGTTAAAAAACTGATTGAAGTTTAAAACCGTCTTAAAATAATTTGTCTCTTAAGAGATGTTATTAAAAAATAAAACTGCAACATCCATCATAAGGGTTAATGCTAAGTTTTTAAATAAACATTTGGTATTTATATAAACTATATCATTTGAAAAGATAAAATTTTTGTCTTTGACAAAGGAACTATGGTAGAGAAGAGTAAAATATTTCTTGGATTAAAAAACTGATGCAATTTTTGGTTTTCGTAATTTTTTTTCAGTTTAATAATGTGTTGCAATTGTCCATAAAACAATAAAACTGAATTGGATAACATTTTTGTGTAATACATGTATATTTTTTAAACTGTAAATTGTTTTCTTTTTCTGATCAGACCCTCAGATTCATGCAACATATTTTAACTAAACGGATTTAAACAATTTAGTTTGATTTAAAGATAAATAAATAAAAATTTTAAAAATTACATATGTTAATTTAAAAAAAAACTCAACAGAGTTTCAAAAACTGCCCCTTCTTTTCTTCTTTCACACCTTTTAATCTATGACCTTTGAATTAAAATTACTGTTATCTAAAAAACTTTTATTGTTATTCACTTTTTTGAAATGGGTCTGATAAAATAACAATTTGAAAAAGAAATTTTTTATAGAATTGTAAAACTATTATTTATTTTCGTGTTATTGTTTTTTTTTCATGCTATTTCTTGAATTTTCTTCGACAACACGCATTTGTTTGTGGCTGAGGAAGCAGTAACCAGGGACAACGCTTAAACAAACATTTAAAAAAAGTAAGGTTTAAAAAGAAAAACATGAAATGCTCTTTGAAGCATGATTCAGTTTTGACTAATAAATATATAGAACTTTGAATAACTTTTTAAAGTAGTAGTCTAAATTTAATTTTCTATTATTATTTAATAACTGTTTTATAGTAAGTGGAATTTTAAATGGGGTGTGGAGTTTCATCAAATAATAATGTATATCCTCGACCGGAAGCTGTAACGGAATATGGAAAAATTAATGGTAAACATTTTGTTTTAAAAGATGGAAGGGTGGCGGATGTTTTTTTGGGAATTCCATTTGCAAAACCACCTGTTGGAGAATTAAGGTTTGAAGTAAGTATATTAGAATTTTATTTTAACTGCAAAGCGGAGTAATGTTTTGTTTTGTTCAAATTAATACAACTTTTAAAATAAAAGGAAAAATCCCAACTCATACAAAGTGTTTAGACCATTTAAAAACTGTCATTTATTATTCAGTTTCAATAAAATTAAAGGAATTTTTTTATACAAATGTTGGATAGGTTTTCTGTTTTCTAAAATTAATATGTTCCGTTATTAATGTTAAACCATTTGGACAAAAAAATGTTTTTGAAGATCTGCATGATTTTATATTTTTTTAAACGGAAAAAAAATTTATATAAAAACGAAAATTTAATTAAAACTTTTAATTTTTAATTTGCAACTGTAACAACTTTGTGTTTAACGTTTAAACTGCTGCCCTATAAAATAATTTACAAAAATTTTAAACTGGAAACCATTTTGGCAAGTTTGTAACAAAAAAATTTTAGAAAAAAGTAAACTGTTCACCGCTAAAACGTTTTAAAATTAGATTTTTATGCATGTCATTTCAATTTTTCAGAAACCTCAAGCCCCAGAACCATGGGAAAAAATTAAATCAACAATAAAATATAAAAATCGACCAATTCAACAAGATTATTTTTGGGATCGAATTCAATCAGGTAAAAGTAAAAGTGAAGATTGTTTATATTTAAATATTATGACACCAAATTGGAATCCTTCATCTTCGACAAAAGGCTTTCCCGTAATGTTTTATATTCATGGTGGTGGATATAGCGTTGATTCAGATGCAAAAATTCCATATGAAAATATTTGCAAGTAAGTAAAGTTGTTTAAGGTGTTTTTGGGATAAATACGGGTTAGATGGTATTAACTGTATTCTGATTTTGTTTGTGTAAGAACAAGTTTAGGGGAACAGGGGAACCAGAAGGTTGCGGAATTTTGAATTTAACTGACTTATAACTAACATAAATTTCGAAATGACAAAAATAAAAAAAATCAATATTTTTTGGAAAACGAAGAATAAAACAGAAATTTCGTTATCAGTTTTTAAAAACAATAAACAAAAAACATTTTGTTTTTCAAATAATTTTAACTGGACTACGTTGAGTAGGAAAAAGATTGTCAAAATAAATTTTTTCCGACACTTTGAAAATTTTTTGTGTTTTTTTTTGAAGGGGGTACGTGAAATCGTGAAAAATTTTTTCTGGAATTTTTGATTTTTTAATAAAAAACAAAATGGCAAAAAAGGTCGATAACGACTGTGAATTCCGTTTTTGAAAATATTAAATTGAAACAAAATGCCGGCCATTCAAAGTACGCACTTTTTCTTGGATCACCCTGTATATTTTTTTGGAAAACGAAGAATAAAACAGAAATTTCGTTATCAGTTTTTAAAAACAATAAACAGAAAACATTTTGTTTTTCAAATAATTTTAAACTGCGTTGACTTGGAACAAAGTTGTCAAAGTGGATAAAATTTTTTCTTTAGTATTTTTCAAACTGAAATTTCGTTGATTTTACATTTCATTAAAACGTTTAATTTTAGTACAATGGTATCAAACGATGTCGTATTTGTTACAATTGAATATCGACTTGGATTTTTGGGATTTTTTACAACGGACGATGAAATTTCAACTGGAAATTATGGAATTTGGGATCAATATGCTGCACTTTTATTTGTCAAAAATAATATTATTAATTTTAAAGGTGATCCAAATAATATCACTGTTATGGGACATTCAGCTGGTGGAGCTTCAGCTGATTTATTATCACTTTCACCACTTTCAAGGGGTAAGTATAACATTTGCAAAAAATTTTTTCTGAAATTTTATTTTAAAACTGTGTTTCTTTTGTTTATTATGATTTTCAAAAAACTAAAAAAAATTAAAATTTCCGCTAAACAAAAAGATACATAATTTTTGTTTTAACTTAACTAAAATAAATTATTTTAAACTTTAAAACTAAAATTTCTTGAAAATGTCTGCATCTTTGAGCGTTCATAAAAGTATTAGTATTATAATAAACTGTTTTATCTTCAGAAAAGTTATTATCTCCTTTAAATAGGGTATACTGACATAAACATAGAAAATGAAAATAAATTTTGCATTTTACGACTTTGTTATTATAACTGAATTTAATAACCATTTTCCGCAATGTTAGAAAAATAGAAACGTTTTCAAAAGAGTAGCTTCAGCTGGTTTATTATCACTTTCGCCACTTTCATGGGGTAAGTATAAAATTGGCGAAAAATTATTTCTTTAATTTTGCTTTAAAACTGGATACTTAGGTGATTGATTTTTAAACAACATAAATAACTAAAAAAACATGAATTTCCGCTGATTGAAAAAAATGAAATATAACTAAACTTAATAATTTTTAGCTTAAGAATTAAAATTTTTTGTTGTACTTTTATAAAAGTTGTTATCTTCTTGAGAAGGGCAAAGTATAAAACTGAGGCAATTTTTGACAGCTAGGTTTTAAATCCTGTATTAAGATCATTCATTTTTCGATAACTGCATGTAATAATAATACTTTCAAAACAAATATTTTCACTAATATTCTTAAAACAATTTCCAAGCTAATGAAATCCAACGACGAATAATTTCAAGAAACTGCATAAGATGACTGTAAAGGGGCAAAAACGAAACTCATAATTACTATCGATAATAAATTCGCAAAAATCTTTTTTTTAATTCTTCTAAATAAATGGAATAATTCAAAAATTATTTAAGGTTGATAATAGGTTTATAATTAGTTTGTTATTTTACAATTTATTTATTATAAGTGACATCATCCTTTTTCTTTCGATGATAAAAAACATTAACCAATTTTCCATAATGTTAGGAGAATAGGAATCTCTTTTAAAATATTATTTTCACTGTATCTTCGGATTTTATTGTGTATAAGAACAACTTTAGGGGAACAGGGAAACTTGAATAAAATAAATTGAGAAAAAGTATTCAATAAACAGAAAAGGTGACATATTTTTGTATAAAACAGAGTTAATAATTTACCTGTTTTTAAATATTTTTGTATAAGACAGAGTTAATTACTTTAATTTACCTTCAAACTGTTAATAATTAGCAGTTAAAATTATGCTAACTTTACCAAAAATTTGACAGCCCGTTCATTTATCAAATTTTCAGATTTATTTGATAAAATGATTTTAATGAGTGGAAATGCTGAAACAATTTGGTCAATTTCTCCAAGATGTCATGTTGCACAAA
>CABFKP010038265.1:0-13462 GCA_901779475.1 Panagrolaimus davidi
ATATATTTTCTGATTCCCCACATACAGGGCTATTAAATTATGTAATATTTAGCCTTCCGTAGGCAGTTTTCGAAATTTTTTCCCAGACTCGAAAATTTCGAAAGTCGAAATTTCGGCGAAAAAAAAAGAAAAAAAAATTTTTTTCTCACCCTGTTTGTAGCCCTTACTTATATGCACAATCGTGGAATAAAACTTTTTTGATATCTTTACTTCCTGATTTTTGGCGATTTTTTGAAATTTCGACAATGTAGTAACTTTAAAAATCGATAAAATCGGATTTTCACTATTAAATGCAAAAAATGAGATTATCAGTAATTTTTTTTCACCTATTTTTATCGATTGATATTTGCAGAATATTTGAAAAAAATTTTGGGTGCCACTCGACTTTAAAAAATTGAAATTTTCTGGTAGACCGTCTCTTAAGCGGCAGTCATTTTTCCGAAATGCAGGAAGCAGCTGCTAAAAGGCACATTCTTTTTTCAAAAAGAAACTAGAGGTTGTTTATTGATCGAAGTTTATTGTTGTTATTTTTTAGAAGGCTTCTTTTTATTTTGCTGTTGTTGCCGCAAATTTTGCGTTAATTAAGTTGCTTTTTTACGGCAAAAGAGATAAAAGCTGTTCTAAATTGTCAAATGCTAAATATTTTGTTTATATAAGTATTCGCTTTATAATCTTAACAATTCAGTAAAATTTTCAGGAAGAATTGGTGGAAACATTTTTTTCCTACAAAATGCTTGTAAATTTTCGGCATCTCTTTTCTGAAGATAGAAATTATGTTGCATTTGTTGGATCGTCAAAACCACAGACAATAGCTGTATCAGCTACTGAATGTGAAAATGGAAATATGTTCCCATATTGTTTAACAACCGATGCAAATAAATTTATCAATGAACTTCCAATTATTTTGAAAAATAAATTTAAAGCGGTAATTCTGTGCTTAAATAATTTTTGTCCACCTGAATACTCTCATAATATTATGTTTTGCGAAGCTGTTAAAAAAAAGTTAAAAGAAATTAATATTCCATATTTTTTTACTGAATATCACACAGTTGCTTTAACCAATTTATTAATTGATGCAAATCTTTTATCAAATATAGATGATATAATAATTATGGTTATGGTTAATGCAGATAATGATTTAGTTATTACCAAACTTAAATATACTTTAAATGGATATGAGCAAAATATCATTTATTTGAAACCAGAAATGCAAGAGAC
Organism: Panagrolaimus davidi; assembly: GCA_901779475.1. Classification (NCBI taxonomy): domain Eukaryota; kingdom Metazoa; phylum Nematoda; class Chromadorea; order Rhabditida; family Panagrolaimidae; genus Panagrolaimus; species Panagrolaimus davidi. Next base: position 1,219 of record CABFKP010038265.1, read on the forward strand.
AAATGCTTTAAAGCTTCGACAACAAATTATTGGAGATGAAAATCCAAAAAAGATTATCCTTTATTCAACAGGACATGGATCAACGCTATTTAAATTATTAAGAAATACAATATTAAAATCAAAAAATTTAATTGCTCTTGAAAAAACTCACACAGAAATACTTGGAAAAGCTGCAATTGAAATTGCAAAATGGTTGAAAGATAAAAGTCGAATTCGATTCCATATTATTCCAGTATGCAGCAAAACATTTATTTTCACTGATAAATTTGATGATTTTGAAAATCCATTACTAACTATTAATCGAGGAGAGCAATTACCCCTGACAAAAGAATATTTAACTGATGGCACAAAAAATATTTATGTTGTAAGTTGATTTTGTTAAACTTATATCGTTGAGGAACAAAATTTTTAGTATTCAAATTATGATGGAATTACAAATCAATTGATAGAAATATTAAAATTACCAAATAATTTTCATTCCAAAAAGATTAAATTTGTTGTTGATGATCAAAGCTTTCCAATCTTTCAAATTGAAGAATTTGCAGATATTAAAGCTATCATAGCGACAATGTCTCCATTAATGAACGAAATTTCTTCGTTTAATTCAAAACTTCCTATAATCATATTTTTCAAAAATCATTCATTTATTTGTATTAATAAAAATAATGAATACAAATGTTTGGAGGCATGGAAGGGTATCTTTAAGAAATTCTGTCAAAATACTATTATAAATATGTTTTAGAAACGAACAAAGAAGTTTTCATTGAATTTTACCAAAATAAGTTGTCTGTAAACAAACTGAACAATCATGACTCTGGAATTTTTTTTGCCGTAAAAGGTTTTGAAAAAAACAATAAAAAATCACGAATATATTATTATTTTACAGATTTAATAAAAATTATGTCATCACTTCCTGATCAAATTATAGCTGAAAAAACATGGCAATATAAAATCACTTCAGATTCTAATAATCCAATTTTATTAGAATTTGAAACTCCTGATGAAATTATAAAAACAACTCCAAATCTTTTGATGGCATTTTTGATAAAAGAACAAATTAAAGCTATTGAAAGAGAAACAAATGTACGACCACGAAAAATAGCTTTTTGGGTATTTGACATTTACAGTGAAGATGAACAACGGCGAATTTATACGAAACTTAAGGAATCATGTAAAATTTTGTCAGATGCAAATCCAAAATATCAAATTGAATGTGAATTCCCTTTTGTAAAATTATAATATTTTGATTTTTAAAAGTGGAACAGTTGAAATAAATTTTGTCAATTTTTATATACCAAAAAACAAAAACAAATGTGTTTGTATTTTCAGTAAACCTATTGAATTTTGTAACATGCATGCATGAGCAAAGGCTAAAGCTAAAAAAGGGCCACAATAAAGTTGACATTTTCTGGTTTAACAGATATAAATAAAGTAATCATTGACGAAGATTTTCGAGGTTATTCAATATTTTATAGAAAACGTGTCAAGGTGGAAAAATCAATGAGAACTCTCTGTCTGTATATCTTAACTTTTCAACAAACAATTGTAAAGGTTATATCTTAACTTTAATTTAAAAATGCCGCCAGAAAAAACATTAACAGAATAAAAAAATTTTTAAAGAAAAATTACAAAACGTAAATTGAGAAAAGAGTTGCTATTAAATTAAGAAAAAAAAAACAAGCGGGCTTCATTTTGGCTGAAAAATCGTTGTGTTGCATTTTTATTGCATGTTTGAAAGTACATTATTTGTATTATGGATTTTCAAGTTTTTTTTGTTGTTCTTTAACAAAAATTGAAAAAAATTTCTTGTTTTTCTTTTTGCATTTGAATATTTGATATATAAGAACTAAAAAACCGATAAGTTTCTAACAAAATGTTTTTTGTTGAAACCTTTTTTTAGTTTTTGCAGAAATTTGGATAAAAGTAATTATTTTTAAGAGGCAGTAATTTGATTAACATCAACGGAAAAACCGTTCATTATTATTGAAATTTATTCATTTTGATACTAACTCCACATAAAAAATTATGAAATAATTTTCAGTATAGTCACATTATGAAACCACAGAACGAAAGTTCAACGTTTGATTCATGAAAATATGCTAAGATAATTTATACTTCAATTTTTTTTACTAATAAAATGTGACGACTACAAATGTCATAAAAAAACTTATATTTGCTAATGTGCCACAATAATATATTTAACGTTTTTTCGTGTACTTTATTATAACATACATCAGACATTTAAAGAATCAAATATGGGTAAATAACAAAAACTATATTGTTTTTTAGTAACGAAGCTAAAAAAATTACAACTAAAAACACGAACATTTTAAACTAAAAGGTATTAAAATCCAGTTGGATTAACTATTTTTTATTGAAACAATTATTGTATATTTTGCACCAAAAAAATTTTACTAAAAAATGCAATGTTTACATTTCATCTGCTTTCTTCCGTAGCACTATCCCGAATAACAGATATTTCGCAGTATTGTACATTTTAATTTTTTTCTTTACATTTTATTATATTGTTTTTAACGATTCTTAAGATTAGTTATGGGCGAAAACATATATCAAATATTCCAATCAGTCTTGAAAAATTTTAGTTAAAAAAACTGAGAAATATCTTATTGATTTTAGTTAAGTTAAAAAAAACATGTATTTTATAGTTTGTTCTTTTTTTTCCGTTTTGGCTTTCCACTCTTTTGTTTATATTTTTTTCTGCAATGCTTTTTTTATATTTGTAATTTTGACCATATTTATTAAAAAAAATTGTATTTACTAATGTGCCATAATATTATATTCAGTTTTTTTCGTGTATTTTATTATAACATATATAAAACATCCAAAGAATCAAATATGGGAAAAAACAAAAACTTTATTGTTTTTTAGTACCGAAGCTAAAAAATATTACAACTAAAGACAGGAACATTTTAAGCTAAAAGGAATTTAAATCATGTTGGATTAATTAATTTTTGAGAGAAACAATTATTGTATATTTTGCACCAAAAAAATTTTACTAAAAAATGTAATGAAGATTGGAACCAACGTCGTAATTTACGACTTGTAAATTTTATTTTCTTTTTTCCGCAGTATTGTACATTTTAATCTTTTTTCTTACATTTTATTACATTGTTTTTAACGATTCGTTAGATTAGTTATGAGCAAAAAACATATCAAATATTCAAATCAATCCTGAAAAATTATAGTAAAAAAAACTGCGAAAAATTTTATTGATTTTAGTCAAGTTAAAAAAATATGTATTTTATAGTTTGTTCTTTTTTTCCGTTTTCGCTTTCCAATCTTTTGCTTATATTTTTTCTATAATACTTTTTTTTGTTCTTTTATATTTGTAATTTTGACGATGTTTATTAAAAAAAGTTTATTTTAAAAATAAAATTGAAATTTAAGATTATTGAAACCAAAAACCTGTACTAAACTTTTATTAAAAAATTTATGAGGGTGTCTCTAAATTGTTAAATATGCCATTATTAGCAAATATTAAATGGAATACAATTTCTGTTGATGTTAAATTTGATAAAGAAAATCTTAAACATGCAAATCCGGAAAATTTGGCCATTTCCATTTTTTAGCGACAACTGTTTCAACGGTTCTTCGAAAAGTTCTCCTTTCTTTTGATTCTAAATCTCTATTATCATTTCGATAACCATAAATTGAAAAACGGCATGCAAAATTTGTTAATGCTTTTTTCTAAAAATGCATAAGTAATGTTTAAAAATAAATAAAAATAATACCAAAATAAATTCAGCAAATATATATGGATCTGGTAAAATTTTGGCATCACCAAAACAAAGTCGTTCAATTTTATTTTGAAATGGAAAATCCAAAAGTATTTGTGAGATATTTGAAGGGCATTCGGTGTCAATTATGCTAAAAAAATTTAATATAAAAGATTTAACGAGAGAACCGTCAGACATGATTATGGCATTTTTGAAAATTTGGTATTTTATCGTATTCCCCATATATTCAAACCTATTCCTGCAAATTTTCAGCGGTCCCATAGGAACGGTTATTGAGAAAAGAGTTGCTAACAAAACAAGAAAAAAAAAACAAGCGGGCTTCATTTTGGCAGAAAAATAGTTGTGTTGCCTTTTTATTGCATGTTTGAAAGTACATTTTTTGTATTATGGATTTTCAAATTTTTTTTGTTATTTTTAAACAAAAATTGAAAAAACTTTCTTGTTTTTCTTTTTGCATTTGAATATTTGATATATAAGAACTAAAAAACCGATAAATTTCTAACAAAATGTTTTTTGTTGAAACCTTTTTTTAGTTTTTGTAGAAATTTGAATAAAGGTAAATATTTTTAAGAGGCACGAAATGAAGTAATCAACAAAAAAAGTTGTTGACAATTTCCATCCACAAAAGTTTACAGAATTATCTGCAATGAATTGTGATAAAAATGTCCAACGACACGTAAACATTTATGTTCAGTCTTATTATTCGTTCAAAAATGCCCCATTAGTTTTACAATTTATAAATTTGTATCATAGTACATTCCGAAAGGTGCGATATTCAGTAGGCTCGGATTATTTGGTAACTTGAGTTTTCCCAAATCCTTATGAAAACATGATGTATTGCGCCTCAAACCCCGTTTTCTCAATTAACGTTCCCACTGGCCCCTCAAAATTTACAGGAATATGTTAAATATTTGGGATATACGATGAAATACCTAATTTTCAAAAATGCCATAATCATGTATGACAATTCCCAATATTTTGCGAGAAAAATTGTACCCCTACGTTTTTGATTAATTAAAAAAATCCTTACTCCATATGTTTAGCTTTTGGTATAAGCTTAAGAATATCTTCAAATTTAAATTGTTTTCCATTTTGATCTCTGATATTGATATGCAAATCTATAACATCTCCATGTCCAATTAAAAATTTTAATTCTTCATACGTTAAATGTTGTTCATTAATATAAACATATTTTGGTGTACATTTATAAATTTTTGGAATAAATTTTGAAAACGCTTTTACATCTTTTGGATATATATCAAATGAAAATCCATTTGAAATAAAGATTTTGTTTTTAAATTTAAACTGACTCATATAAACAATAATAATTTTTTGTTGATGAATTTCTGGTATATTTCGAAATTTTGTGGCTTGAAAATTGTAACAAATTAAAACTGGAAAATTTAAATAAAACCATTTGCAAGATTTTAATAAATCATAAAGGATTGAAGCATTTGCAGAATTTATAATGTAATGCATTAAATTTGAACGAAATGGAAAGTTTTGTGGTAAAACATTTTTTGTGTCGAAATAGGTTAAACATTTTGCAGCAGCTGGTAATGGGGTAATAATTGTTGGAGTAACAAAGTCTAAACAATTTTTGTCATAAATTTCAAAAACAAACGTATTTTTCCATGAAACAATTGAAGGACCATATTTTTCAGATGCTTTTCGATATTCTTCAAGCATTTCAGAATCTTCCAAAAAGAATCGACAATATTTTGAATATGTTTCCAAAAGTTTCTAAAACTATAGTTTTAAGATCAGAAATTCCTAATAGAAAAAAAACAAACTTTGTTGTTATTTGTTTTAAGAAATTGAATATATAATTTCCACAATTTTTTGTTTACCAAATTTAAATTTAATCGATATTCAACATTATCAACAACAAATTCATAATCTTCTGCTTCCAATAATGCATTGAACCATTTTTCAGTGTTGTTTCTTATTGATTTAATTTTGATAAATAATTTTTTCATTTTTTCAAAACGTCGATAATCGGATCGTGGAATTATTGAAGCTAAAAGTTTTGACAACATTTGCGTTTCAAAAATATAAAAATTTTTGAGTTATTTTTGAAAATAAAATTTATTAAAAATATTAAAACTAACTTGCACAAAATTCAAGATCCTTCCATTTCATTTCTAAATCTTTATGTGGAAAACAAATATTTTTAATAATTAATGCAGGTTCATGAAAACGTTGTAAATCTCGATCTTCACAATAATACAATTTTTTATCATGCAAATAAGGAACATGTAAATATTTTCGATCTGGAAATGTTAAATAACAAAGATGAAAAATGCATTCTGCTGCAACTCTCTCCTTATCAACATAATAATCACCAAGTGTTAGTGATTGAATTAATCTGAAACAAATTGTGTTGAAAATCCTTAAAAATAAATAATTCTTTACTTAATTTTTTTATCCCATAATTTTTTTGGCATTAAAAAATTGCTGGAAAATTCATTCAATAATTTTAAAGTTGTTTTATCCAATTTTTCTTTATCACTTTCTTTTATTTCTTCATTTTGATGAAAAAGTTTTTCAAGTTCAAGTCGATAAATTGGGTCCAATTTAGAAACAAATTTTATTGAAAACATATTGGATCACTCTAAATTAAAAGAAAATATCAGTTTAAAAAAATATTATTTTTTACAAAATGGTGAAACATTGTGTCAAGCAAAAAAAAATCAATCAATTGATGTTGCAATTTTGGTCTTTTTTTTTTAGAATGGTTAAAGAATGAAACTACAAAATACATTTTAAGATTAAACTCGATAGAAATGAATCGAGTTAAAATGAAGAAAGGAAGGAAAGGGTGAAAAGAAAGAATCAATGAGTTACTTATATACTCACAGACATGGAAGAAAAAGAGAGGAAAAATAATAAAATAGTCGATTGTCTGTTGATCACTTTTACAAGAAAAGAGAGGAAAAAGGATGAATAATCAAATATATAAAAATAGAGAAAAATGTATGAAACATAAAAATATTAAATGTTATAAAATATAATAAAATTAAAATAGAGATAGAGATAAAAATTATAAAAACAATAAAGATAAATAATATAAAATCAGCGACAGAAATTTGCCGCTAATTGAAATTTTAAAAATTAGCAACATGTCCAACATCAAAAAAAGTGGGCTTTTTGTTAATAATAAGCACCGATATGGTTTAATAATGATAAATACTGATCTAAATGATTGCAAGTTGGATTTTGAGAAATTTTGACATTTTTGAATTTTTTAAATTTCATTAGCTTTTGATCAATTTTCATATGCGGTAATTGGACAAAAGCACCAAAATTTGTTGGCAGGGACCAGCTGTTTTGGTCTCATTTTCTTCCTCAAATAATTTAGCATCAGTATGGAGCAAGATAAAAACATTTTTTAAAAAAAAGTGTTGAAATTCTAAAATAATGATTTTTTCAAAAGTAGTCAGATGTTTGTGCTTTAAGCTTTTTTTGTTGAATACGATAAAATTAGATATGACAATTCTTTTAAAAACATATTCAACAGTTCAACTAAAGAAAAATTTTGGTTTTTCAAAATAAATCTGTCAGAAATACCATTATTGTTTAAGAACACCCCATATAGCAGATATTAAATCCGTATGTCTGAAACATGTTCCAAATATCTTTAACATGTTTATTTTTGTCATGAAAGTCTAAAACGTGTCATGTCTTTCCATATTTCGTTGATTATGTCATCTTGAAAATGAACTAAAATTAACAGTAATGAATTATTACTATAATAGAAGTCTTAAAGAGTTGAAAAAAATATTATGTTATAGTCTCCAAGCGATACATTTCATGACATTCATATAAACTAGCTTTTGGCAATATTTCCTTGTTACTTTGAATATTTTTATGTCATTGGGGATTTTAATAAAAAGCGAAAAAAACTCTCCCACAAAGAAATTCGTAATTTTATTATTTCGTTTTTCCAATGAATTGTTTTAGTCATAAAATTTTATTTTTTTTTAAGAATACACAATTACAAAACTGAAGAAATCAAAATTTACAAAAAAAAAATTTAAAAAAGATTAGGTTTTTTCAATGATGATGAAGAGATTACAGTAATTCCAGAAACTGAATCAGATTTGACCATTTTTGTAACACGTTCTGTGACACTTTTAAGGCCATAAAATTGTAAATAACTATTTCGGAAACCTTTTCTAAAAATAGTTGTTTTTAATTAATTGAAAATTTTCGTTGTGAGAGAAACTTACGACATAATCAATAATAAAATTAATCCAAGATAATGATGGATACCGTAAAGGGATTGACTGGTAACATTAAAAAATGTTTGAAGATAAAGGGCTCGCATATTTTCATCGTTCATTGCAGTTTCTGTCATTAAAATTCCATTTACAGAACCCAACCATGAAGTTAAAGTTGAACCAAGTAAAAATACTGAACTCAAAATTGATTGTACAAGTAAAACTTTTTCTGGATGATTTTTACGTGCTGAATTTCTGGAAAGCATTGATAAAGCAGCTGATATACCAAAAATTGTTGCAAGAATGGCATATGTTATATCAGAAATATATCCAAAAACTTCTTCAAAATCTGTATATGTAACATTTCGGCGTTGTTTAAAACAATCCAAATATGTAATTTGACACCACATATATTCATAATTAAATGCATGAATTAAAAATGGATAAATTCCTAAGAATATGCAAATTATTGTTGTATTCTTTTTTGACCAAATTGAATTGTATCGAATTGAAAATAAAATTGCAGAGAAACGATTAATTGCCAAAATTAAATTCCAAAGATATATAAAATTTCCATTATAAAATCTGATACCATATGCCGGATAAAAGAAGATGATACTATTACTAACATATTTAAACATGAGAGTAATAAATTTTGGTAAAACATCAACAATACATCCAAATGTATATATAATAAAATATGGAACACGAAAATGTGATTTTCGATTACAAAAGCTTACAAGAAAAAAGATAATAACAGATAATTCATAAGCTACACCAAAAATATTTGCATAACTTGTTGCATTTGCTAATCCATATGAAAAGGATTGAGAGATATTTAAGCTTACTCGGCCGAAGGTTGTATTGGTTACAGTAAACATATTCTTTTTTCAATAAACTTTTTAAAACCTTTCAAAGAATTTAAAAAGTGACAAAAACGAATAAAAAATAAAACAGATTTATATGAATTTTAATTGGAAGGAAATAAATCTGTTTTTCAATAATTTTGTCTCTAATGCTTCACTAAATCCCAAAAGGGATTTAATATATCCCGTTGAAAAAAAGATGTCATATGAAAAAGATTTCGACTACAGAAACTTATGCATCATTTTTTGAGTTTTCAAAAGTTTTTTGTGTTAAAAATAATCCCAGAGGGGTAAAATTTATGAGTGATATTTTGAAAACTGACGCTAAAAATTTCTTAAGCATAGTACAGTATCTCTTTCACGTCTGTAGTCGAAAAAAAGATATCAACTGAATTGTTTAGCACTTTTATAATCCAGTTTCCTCCAGCAAAACACATCATCCAAGACCAAAAAATTATAATTTAAATGAACTACAGTAGTAATTTTCAGAAAACACACTTTTTTAGAAAAATTTAAACCTTACAAACAAAAAATTTTAAAACAATATTAACAATTTAGTAAAAAAAATTATCTTTTTCATTGTCACTTTTTTTAAATATTTAATTAAAAATGCATTGCAAAAAATAAAAATAAATTCCAAACAAAAATCAAATAAATGGTAATGAATTATTTTGTTAAAAAAGAACCTTGTAATGCAAAAACATATTTCACCAGATCTGCATTAGAAATTTAAAATTTATCATATTTATTTTCCAACATTATAAAAATTAATTTCGATAAACGCATTTCTAGCAAAAGTTTTTAAAGATGCTTAAAAGCAAAAGCAGTATCTTTTAATGACTAGGGGCTGTCCAGATGTTACGTAATAGTTTTAGGGGGAGGGAGGGGGTTCGCGAATTATTACGCCGCTTTGATCTTGTCGGCAAAAGGCTTTGATGTTTCATTACCTAGAGGGGGGGAGGGGGTAAAAAATGTCGATTTTTGTATTACGTAACATCTGGACAGCCCCCTAAAGTTATTTCAGAATCTCTGAATTTTCTCGATTAAATTGTTGACAAATTAAACGTAACAATTTTATATCAATTCCATAGGCATCAATTTCATAAGATAAATAAAATATAATGAAATTTCTAGGTCTTGGCAAGAAAAATTTTTCAACGAAAGTCTCTTTTTTTCCATCCCCGCTTTTTCTTTGTATATTTTACAACACACTTTCAAAGGTTGCAAAATATGACTTTTAAAAAATATCTTTCTAAGCGTTCGTCGCGTTTCGCTTTTGACTAAAACTAAAAAGCTTTTATTCAACAAAATTTCATAAACGTTTTCATTTTTGCTTCAGTTCTCTTTTGAATATTTTTAGTTAAATGTTTCTAAAAAAACCCTTCGGTATGCTTTTAAAAAAGAAGAAACAAAAAATTAAAGTCCACAAATTAGTTTTACATTAGTGATCGTCAAAAATGTAACCATCAAAAAAACATTAATAATTTAAAGATTGAAATAATTATTTTCAAAATTACATACGTAAAAATTGTAAAAAAGTTTTAACGAGTATTATTTATAATTTAAACTAATTTAGTAAATCGCGTTGCTTTTTACAAGCATGTAAAATGAAATTGTTTGAACCATTTTGGAAGACATTGCTTTCGCTTAACAATTGATTTAAATGAGAGCTTTTTTTGATTGTCAGACAAAAAATCCTTTGACGTCATTGTTTTTTTATTTCAGTCATTCATTTTTATAGCATCGTTCTTTTTTTGCCCAATCGTTAAATTTTCATTTGGCAGTGTTTTTTTAAAAAATACTATTTCATCGGTGTTTTTGTTTCTCTGCATTTTTTTTTCGATTTTATTTCAAAGTGACAAAATTTTCTTGTTTCATTCTTGCTGCGCTTAAATTACATTTTTTTGTTTGTAAATATTTTTTTAAACTTAAAAGTTGTCAAAAAAGTGCTTGATACAAACATTATTTTTGTCATAAGCTTTTTCTTGCTTCCTGGTTTTTTCAATTTAAAAGGTTACTCTGTCTCGTTTTCCTTTACGATTAAAATTCAATTTCATCAGACCCTGTTTTCGTTTGAATATTTTTTTCCAAGCGCAAAACAAGGTATCTACTATCGATTTTCTATGCACCTTTCATTACTTTTTTGTTTCAGCATTTTTATCGGAGAATGTGAAAATGGGTCATAATCTTTCAGGGCTAAATCTCATACTTTAAAGGATAATAGCAGAGAATTTATAAAAAAAAGCCACATTTAATTCATTGGTAATTAAACTTCCTTAAAAGACGACTTTTTTTAGTGTTATTTTTGAATATTTGATAAAACTCTTTTTTTTTAAAAAAAATTATTTTTTGAAATAAAATGTGTTTTTTTCACAAAAAGAAAAACTTATTTGGATCGATCACCCCCAGCAATGGTCGCTTGTCGTAACAATGCATATGAAAATAAGCAAACAAATATTGTTGAATACCCAGATAACTCTTCATGCATAATAATCCAAGCTGATGTTTCTTTACCAAAGAAACCGATGCCAACCAAACAAGCTACAAAGCGGACATACAAAATGAAGCAACAACCAGAATTTTTCGATCAAAGCACAAATCAATACACAATATGAAGAAAATTTTTAAGTGTTTTTTTTCTTTAAGTTTCTTAATTTTTCTTTAGAAAATCATCATCTTTCCATTTATATATCTGTAATTTTATTTTTCTTTTAAAACAATCAAATCAATGTATCGTTTTTTTTCTTTTTAAAATTGTAATGTTTTAATGTTTTTTAAAAAGTTTGTAATGAATAATTATCGGAGAAAGAGAAAAAAAAAAGTGGATAGAGAAAAAAGGGAAGTGTACTTAAAAAATCGGAAGACGGAAAAAATTGTAAAGGGAAGAAAGAGCCTTGACTCCGCCTAATTGATTAGGCTTTTTTTTTTCTTACTATTTCCATTCATTCATAATCTGGTCAAAAAAATATGACAGCTGTTATTCTCGGTACGATTGATTTATCAAATCCATCTTGTATAGAACAATATTTATGAAAAATATAATAAAAACTAATGAAGTTTTTTTAAGAAAACGTTTGTAAAACTAATTTTTCCAATTTTTGAATTTATGGTTTTGAAAGATATCGTTTATTCTTCGATAGCCTTTAAAATTGTATTCCAGCCATTACTATATTTATTAGCCCGGTAAAAACATGATATTTTAGTCAAATTTTGAAACTGAATTTTTACATCTTCAGTTTTGTTAAGGTTTTTGTCAAACTATTAAAAATGTTTTGTAAGTCTTTCAATATTTTTATTGTAAATTACAAAAAAAAATCAAATGAAAAAAATATCCAAGCTCATACATTCAAAAACCTAATATAAACTTCTGGCCATTTTATAAATCAAAAAGAAAAAT